>JAHDIT010000012.1:0-168851 GCA_019232045.1 Ogataea degrootiae
TTATGGTTTGTTAGATTCAGGAGCCACATCAAATTTTGTTGCTCAAAGTTTAGTTCAAAGATTGAATCTTGAAGATTCAGTGAAATCTGCTCCACCCGCTGTTCTGAAAGATGCCAGAGGCGGTGTGTCAATTGTCGAAGAAGCTGTTGCTATTCCAGCTACAGTGGAATTAGGCTCAGTTAAGTTAGAAGTGACTTTAGTATGTTATGTTGTTAGTGATCTCAAGAGAGAACTATATTTAGGTATACCATTTATATATAGGTATGAAGATTTGTTCAAGTTCAGAGAGATAAGGAAGAAGACAGTCAACAACATAGTGGTTGAAGAGGAAAGTGGGTCATTGGTACGGGAGAAATCAGAAGTTAAAAGTGAATTGGTGAATGCAGTTTGTTTTAATCTTGATTGGAAATCCACAGAGGTTTGTGGAATGGTTGCAGTTAATGTTTCTCCTACCGATGAAGTTGAAGTTTCTACACTTGAAGCAAATATTCCAATGGATGATGTTCAAGATAGAAAGGATCTGGTGTTGAAGCAAATTGGGGATGGGATTACTAACGGACCCCCCACGAAGCTAACGCCAAACAGAAATTTGACACATCAAGTTGTCAAGGATAGGGTTACTCCCAAGGGTCCAGAGGAATATGCTAGTTTCCTAGGTTCTACCGCATTTTATCGAAGGCGTGCGAAGGACTATTCCAAGATAGCTACTCCACTACTCGAGTTTGCTGCTAAGAAGGCAAAATGGTCTACAAAACATGATAACGCTTTCAGAGAATTGCAGTTAAGATTAACAATTGTTCTGGTGTTGGTTATCCCAAGTATCCACATCTGTTGCCATTTCTGATGTTGCTAACTGTCTTAGTAAGGCGGTTATTGCAGAAGAAACTCGAGGACGAGTTCCTTTAGAGAGGGGATAATGTAAGGAATCAGGCGCTATTTAATATAGAGGACGCCTTGATGAAGGATAACGATCCCTTTTTCCCTTGTTGATTACTCTATTGATTACTAAGCAGAGTAAAAGTTTTTCTGAAGATTGTCGACAACTTCGTCGACGTTCAATCCTTATTTCAAATATGTTTGTATTTCCTTATTATTGTTTTAGATCCCTTTCCGAGAGGAGTGGGGACAAGTTTTCTAGAAGTTTTTTAGATAGTTTTAGTTTAACTTAGTTAGAAGTTAGAAAATATCAAGTTCCAAATTATAAGAAGAATATCACTTATAATTTGGAACTTGATATTTTCTAACTTCTAACTAAGTTAAACTAAAACTATCTAAAAAACTTCTAGAAAACTTCTCCCCCCTCCTCTCGGAAAGGGATCTAAAACAATAATAAGGAAATACAAACATATTTGAAATAAGGATTGAACGTCGACGAAGTTGTCGACAATCTTCAGAGAAACTTTTACTCTGCTTAGTAATCAATAGAGTAATCAACAAGGGAAAAAGGGATCGTTATCCTTCATCAAGGCGTCCTCTATATTAAATAGCGCCTGATTCCTTACATTTGCAGTGACTACGTATTCTATTCGTTTCTGTCGTGTCTTAGGATTCTTTTTAACGGTTGATATTTTTATTATTATTACTTATATATTTTTTCTTCTTTTCTCTTTTCAAAAGATTGAATTCTGTCAGAACCTCACTTTCATTCAGTGTGTGATTCTCTGTATATGATTCAAATTTGTGGTACTTATAAAGTAAGCCACAACAATAACGAAGTCAGAACAGAGTCAAAACAGACTCAATTTGAAGTCATACGTTGATTTTGTTAATTATTGGATATGAATCGCATGTGTTAGGAGTCAAATTGAGGGGGCTAGTGACAATTTGCCACTAAAGTTTTCACATGGAAAAATAACATAAATAGATCTGTAGATGCCTCTTATTTCTGAAGAAGTTACAATCGGAACTCTTTTAGAAGAAAGGAGGGAAGCTTTACATAAAAAAATCATATAGGAATTTTTTCAATAGGAGATGTTATTATTTGTTACATTATTAACTTATAGAATCTATTTCAATCGGATTACATTTTTTAATCCAATTGTGTGTTACCAAACTAGTCACTGGACCTTACACAAGTCTTAAATAATTGAACTCACTTAGTATGTAGCTAATACTAATTTAATAAGCCCGAGGAGGTACCCACGACTAAACTACCTTGGATGGTAGCTATGCTACTCATACCACCAAAAGGTAGGGATACTAGAAAAGGCTATAAATGATTTCTCAATCCTCGATAGACTCTCTATCCAAGGAAAAAACTCCAAATATTTGTAATAAAATATGATTGAAGACAAGCTAAACTTCAATCACTAATAACTAACTACAAAACAATGTGAATAAAAGAAAAACCGGGCAAAAGACTTTTCGAGAAATCAAAAGAGGGATTAAAACCAACTTGCCATTTTGTGCCACTCGACTTCCGATCCCTTACATATTAATATTTCTGACCTTAATATTTAGCCTAAGTTAACCAAAAAGATGTTACATAGAAATTAAACTAATATAGTTGACTGATTTAAGGTAGTGAATTATTCGTGCATATTGAAGCTAAAGGGATGTGGAATAATATAGACGGTCATACTGTTTTCAATCATGTATTGCATTTTATATTTTAATTGTGATTTACTCCGTAGCCAACCGCACCACCCACTCAACTGGTAACAAACGCGCCACGGCAGTGCTCCATTATTTTCCAAAAAAAAATACGTGTTTAGCACTCGATCTAGGATCTGAGTTAAAAGCACAAGCTGGGGGAAATTCCTTGTGGCTTTTATTTAGCCATTGATTGATTCTGAGGTAAGTTCTTAAATCACATATTACACCTATATAATAATCATCATTATTAACATAATAAATATCATTGAACTTACTAATTGATTTTCAAAGCTATATATATTTAGATAGATATCGATTAATAAGAAGATTACTGTTCTCTGATGAAGTTGAAAAGATTTGGAATATCAAAATGGCTTGTGTGTCTAGTATCTATCGTACCTGTTATAGATGCCACACCGTCAGACAACGATGTTAAGTCACTATTGGAAAGAATGGAAGCTGTTGATACATCCTTTCAAGAAAATGGGTCATCTCTGACAATATTGCAGGATTACGATTCGATATTATTGGAATTGATCAAATTGTCAAATGATGATAATAATCATGTTGAATTATTAAATTCTAAAATCACCAATGTTTTGTACAGACATGGATTAATTAATTATTCACTGAAGAGAGACAACTTAGCCTTACATGATTTTGAATCCTGTATTGATTATAATAACCATGGTGGATTTCATGCTGGTTGTTTTGAGAAATTTATGGATATCAGCTTCGATATGGGTAATTTTAATCAAATCAGGCTGAAGCTGGATTCTTTTGGAACCAATATAAATGAGGATGTGTATAATAAATTGAATAAAAAATTACGATTGGTTGAAAATTTGGAAGAAATTGCAACAAAGTCATGCAAAGAAACAAAATTTGACCAATGTATAGAAAGTTCAAATCAAATTTTATTGATATCTTCATCAAACATTAAGGTTAGAAATTTACAGAATGAATGTATTAAAAATTCCAAAAGTTTAGATTTCAATACGAAGATTAATTCATTGATAACGAACTATCTGAATATTATAAACAACAACGATCAAAATTTAACTAATTATGTTGAATTATACAAGTTACAATTCTTTGGTAAGGCTCTTGATCCTTCAAATTTAAACAAGATCATGAAAAACTGTTTGAAGCTTGATAATGACTTTGCAAATTGTAGACAATACTCAAAAATTGGTTCCAAATTTTCCAAATTAATGGAAATCTATAACGAAATTTCAATTTATTATTCTCATATATATTTAGATACTGAAGAAAAAGGTGATTTGGCAGGAATTGAGGAACTCGAGCCATCAACTGACTCGTGGCAAAAGCTTAACGATATATTGTTTAATAAAGATATGAAAATTAAATTAAGACCCAATGAACACGATCTATTTAAGTTTGACATCACGAGTCACAAAAATAACTTTGAAGTTTTGATGCAGTTGATAGTAGATAATCTTAAAGACTTCAATCTAACAGAAGATCAAATATTACTGAATTCAAAGTTTCTAAGGGAATTGTTGCGAATGGGAAGAGAATCATTTTATCATTTAGACAAACCTAAAACTAAAACTAAAAGATCAGATTTTGATTCTCTTCAGGGACTCAAAAAAATTACTGAATTGAATAAAGAAAAACTTTCAAAGGAAATTTTTTTGCCTGATCAATTACCTAAAATTGACAAATTAATTAAGAGAAAATCTTATGCAGAAGCCCAAAAGTTGCTTGATGTTATGAAGGAGCAATTCAAGAAAACCAAACTTTGGAAGAAAAGACATGAAGTTGTTGACAGGGAGTACGGTGCTAAACTGAGAGAACAAGAAGAACAAAGAAGACGACAGCAACAGCGACAAAGAGAAGAATATTTCAGACAACAACAAAATCAACGTCAGCATCAACAGCATCAGAATCAAAGATCAGAACCTAAAAGCGACTACTATAAAATATTAGGTGTTTCTAAAGATGCAGATGATGCTACTATTAAAAAAGCATACCGAGACAAAATGAGACAGAGCCATCCTGACAAGCTCAGAAAATCATCTAATTTATCACAGGATGAAATAGAAACCAATGTTGCCGAGATCAATAATGCCTACGAAGTTTTATCGGACCCAGATCAGAAATCCAACTACGATAGATATGGTGATGATCCAAACGAAGGAGGAGGACGTCCACCCCCAGCTGGTGAACCTCAATTCAATTTCAGAGGTGGCAACCCGTTCTTCACCGGAGGAAGAGGAGGTAAACAACAGTATCATGGTCAAAAGTTTGCATTCAAATCGAAGAAGACAAGAGTACACAGAGGTAGGTAACAATTGGTGTATATATTAGAGAAACGTACTATATAGAGAATAGTGCAGAATAGATCGACCCAACATACAGCCAAACCCCGAGAATCGTCTCTGATCGACGCTTCTGCGTAGGAATTCGGTCCGCGACCTTCAACACAACAAAACAAAACATGTCACTTTGACCCATCGCATCATTATCTTCCATCTTTACTCTTTGCCTTTGTCTCCTGTTTCTTGCTCGTATTTTTAGCATCCTGTACTTTTTCCTCTACGAAGGACCTTCCTTTATTAAACATTTCTTTAGTTCAGATATCATAAAACATCCCAATTTTAAATATTTCGTCATGTTCAGAACTTTGACTACAAATTCCCTGAAGCAAGGTCAACGGGTCTCGACTAAAGCCTTCCAACATCAACCCCCACCTTCAGCCCCTACCCAACCAACAAGACTATTCAATTCTCTAGTCGAACAGCAACAACCTCAACCTCCTTTATCAGGCCCTCAATTTAACGATCATTATTCTTCAAATAAGTTATCTTCTCCAAACAGTAGCTTTTTCAACCATCAACAGCGTAATTTAGCGAATTACAACAACAGTTCTCCAAATACACCAACCCAGTATGATTTAGTTAGATCACCTCACGATTCTTTGAACTCTTCTCAACAACAGTTCCCAGTAGAAGACAAAAATCAACTTAACAAACAGTTAGCTTTGTTTGACGAATGTTTATTGCAAAATTCGACCTATGATTTGGCTACTGGTAAGATCTCTGGTGGTGTCGATCAATTCTGGGTTGCGGTTCGTAATATTATCCCAATTTACTCTCAATTGATTTACAACGGTATTGAACTGAATGAAAGAAGAATGGGTGAATTTGTTTCCTTGTTGAGAAATGGTTTAAGGATTCATAGATTAGAGCTTTCGAAATTGAAGAAAAATTTAGACAAAGATTCAAACAATCCTATTAAGAATATTCATCATTTATTGACATGTGCCATTAGAGAAGTTTCTTACAACGTTCTTGATAATTTAGTTACTTTAAATCCTCATGGTTTAACCCATCTTTTCAAAGCTTACAAAGATTTAGGATTCACTTTCGAAGCTGTTCATATTTGGGAAACTGGTAAGAACAATCCAAAATTAAACCACCTGTTTACTTCAGAACCTGTTTTGGGATCAATATTCCCATTCTTGGTTGAGAGTGGCGATTTTAATTTCGATGAAGTTTGGTCAATGTATCGAAACATCAAATCGTCCAAAAATCAAAATGAAAAACTGCATAATGAACTACAAGTTGGTATGATCAGAGTTTGTTTGTTTAAAGGCAAAACAAACGATGCTTTAGAGATTTTCCAACAGTTGACATCAGATGTTTATTCCAATTTTACATCAAAGGGGATTGAACCTCCAATCAACGTTAAAAGCTATATGACTATGGCTCATTTATCGTTCATCGGGTTTTCAAAGGATATCGATACTGCTGATGTTTTTTATAACGATGCAGTCAATGAATTAATGCCGTATTTGACTCCTTTACAGTTGAATTTTATAAAAAAATATCTGTCAAACACTTGGGAAATTACCAATGACTATTCAAAAGTTAAAAATATTTGGCTCACTACTTGGAAACATTACGAATCTAAAAAAACTTCTAATTCTTCAGTTTCATCTTCGTTGAACGATTCATTTTTATCGATTTTCTTTAAGAAATATCCTGTTTTCTCAGATGAAGGTTTTAGTGAACTAAAAAAAATAATTTCAGATTATAATTTGATCAGATCCATTGATGAGCCGTTAATTAACGTTTTACTTTCCAAATCAATTGCTTGGAACAATTTAGAAACTTTTGAATTCATTTTGAATACTGCCAATTCAAATCCATTCTCAAAGACAAACGTTTTTTATAGATGCTGTTTGAAAGCTTGTGGATCAATTGATATTTCGACTTCCCATATTCTAACTATATTTAGACAATTATTATCGTTGAACAATTCAACAGGCATGAAATACATTGCCCATGCGGATTGGGTCTCAATTAGAGATGCCACAGTCAATTCTGTCAATTTCAGAGATTCAAACGATAGAATCGATTTATATTTTAAACTATTCAAAATATGTTCACCTTATTTCATTTCTTTGAACAACTATAAGAATTATATTTATAAAGATATTAAATTGAATTACAACTATTCAAGAATTTTCCAACAAATGACAAACATCAAAACTGATTTAGAATTACCTGAGATCAGTTACTTGAATAGAAATGGTTCAATTGATAATTATATTGGTTATACTTACTATTGAAAATGAATGCTTCTTAATCCAATTTCATGCCACCCCTATACTTTTTCATGACTTTTATCACCTCTACGCTATTACTTTGTTATCCATATCCTTTTACCAAAACTATACGCAATTTTAATGTTTCTCCACTAATTTCTCTAATAATTTTACAAAATGATCTTCTAATGGCTGGCCCCTGCCTCTCTTTTTTTCTCAATATTATGTCAGGAATATATAAACATACAAAAAAAGCAACCAACTCATCATGTATATAGACTTTCAAGACTGTTTTTCTATTTATTTTTATTATTTTTATTATTTTACGGTTATACAGTTTTCTAAAACTTGTTTTTCTTTTTTTGGTTTTCTCAATGTTAGATTATACATTTTTATGCTCTCTTGAATTTTTTTCTTATATTACTCCTTTATTGCAGATTACAAACAATTATAATTTAATTTACTTTTTAACGATTTCTTTTCAACTAAAGACAATATACACGTATTTCACTATGTAATGATTGTTTTTTTGTATCTCAAAATGTAATGTAATAATGTAAGCAAAGTGGGTTAAACATTGAGTGAACAACAAAGGAAAATGACGGAAAACAAACAAAATGTACCGCTTCAGAAAAAAGCACGCCCTTTAAAGCAAAGTTATAGAGCTGATCTTATCACCATCAATCAATATCTCAAAAATACACCTACCATAACCAATCAACTTACTCAACCCCCAGTTCTTGAACTCATCTGTATCATCATCCTCATCACCACTAACACCATCACGGTCTTCATCGACAACTTCGGCACCATTACTGATACCAATGCCAGTACTACTACTACCACTTCCAGAACCTATTGAAAAATCATCTTCGTAGTCAATCAATTCAAACATATTCTTGGAATTAATATTACTTGGATTCAATTCATATTCTTTCCTATTCAAAAAAATAGGCTTATTATTTTGATTTGATGTCGTTGTTGTATTTAGCAATTTTTTGAAGTCTTTAAAAATCGACTCGTTGTTAATCAACTGGGATTCATTACCTAATATAACATCATAGGAGATACTACTCAGATAAGCAGTTTTCTTCTTAACGTATTTTTTCAAAGAGTATGGAGTCGTGATAGAGGACGATTTTGCTGATGGTGTTGTTCTTATTTGGTAGTTGTAAGCATTAAATTCATTGCTACCTTCAGAGTATGTATTTATGTAGAAATTCAACCGTTCGTATTTGAGAAACTCAAGTGAATTTGGTATGTTACTATGAACAACTATTTTATTAACGATATTACAACCGTTATTGTTATATTTATCTAATTTATAAATAACATCAAACCCAAATTTGAAATAATTATGGATCTTGAAAAATGAATGATTGTTGTTGCTGTTTGAATTAGTTTCATCAAGTTTAATCAATGTATCTTCAGGAGGCCCAAAAATTTGGATTATTTCTTGCATTGAAGTTAAGTCCAACTGTACCGTAAATTTATCAATCTTTAAATGGTGCTTTTTAAATTCAAATGTGATGAGTTTGAGAGGTAAATTAACTTCACAAAACATAATAATGACTTTAAAAATTGAAGATTGTAATAGCTTGTTATTGTCATAATCTATAAGTTTGTCGAATTTTTCATGAATATCTAACTTATACGTGCATAACATTTGCCGTATTGAATTAGATGAATCTTCCCAACTTTTACCCCTAAATATAGTTATTGCAGAACAATTCAATTCATCTTTCGAATTACTCAACACCCTAATCAAATCTTCATCGTTAATTCTTTTCTTGGTGGTGTTTAAATTTACGTTATTGAATTTGAAGGCAATACCTTGATAGGATAGATAATAATCAGTTCCATTCAAAAAGCCAGGATAAGTTGGCCCAAATATCTTATTATAAATGGATTTAAATTCAAAATTTGAAATCGTTTCGTTTTTATAAATGTATTTAATGTTATACAGTTGCTTTTGTAAATTGATTTCAATTAATATCAATTTTTGAAAATTTGAATCAAATATTAGATTTATGTTAAATTTCGTAAGTTGAAGTACAATTGTTTTTGAGTTTGTTGAATATATGAATCGAATATCGTTGTTTAGGTCGTTTGATCTGAGAAGGTTCATTATTTGGTAAAGAGATAAACCTAGCTTGATGAACCCAATACCTTCTGAAGGCTGCAATTCAAACGAGAATTGGTTGAATGAATTACTAGACATTTAGGGTTTCAATGACAATTGAAGTCTGATTGTTCTTATTTGTTGCTCTTATGGTACCAGTTCTTCTTAGGAAAGCAATCGAAACAAAGTAGCTCCAGTTGTCTAGCTTTTTTTAAAAAGATAAGATAAGGCGACCCGCTCTTTAATAAATTCTGTCGCAGCCACAAAACAAAAAACTGCTTTCAATGAAGTTGGTCGAATTGACCAATTAATCGACATTGACAACGGGCTTTCACTTTGGCACGCACACCAAAAACAGATACACAGTGATCAACCATATATAATGTCACAATCTTCAGAAACAATAATACCACATCTGATAACTTCTCAATCGGAAACAAACCAACTGTTAACGAATAAACCTGAAAAACTGGCAGATTTAAAATTGGTCTTACTTGGAGAATCATCAGTTGGCAAATCTTCCATTCTTCAAAGAATACAAAATAATACTTTTGATAACAAGAAACCATCAACAATTGGAGCTGCATTTATATCAAAGAAAATATTCAAAAATGAAGGTAAGAACTTGATTAATTTACAAATTTGGGATACTGCTGGACAAGAAAGATTTCATAATTTGACACCCTTGTATTACAGGAACTCAAACTTGGCTCTAATAGTCTTTGATTTGAACGATTTAAACAGTTTTAAGAAAGCAGAATATTGGATTAACGAGTTGAAGATGTATAAAAACGATAACGTTAATTTAAACTTGAAAATCCTGCTAATTGGAAACAAGCTGGATTTACTACAGGAACAACAAGAAGAAAACGGAGAACAAGGGGAAGCTACTTTCAAAGAGTGTGAATTTTCAGATACGATTCAAGAATTTTTGAATTTGAATAAAGACGTGGAAGAATATTTTAAAACAAGTGCTAAATTGAACATTGGACTGTATGAATTATTCAACTATTTAATTGACAACATTGATGACTCATTATTTTACGATTATAGGGACGATGATGATGACAAAAAGAATGGAAAAGGACTTATCGATCTAAGGTTTCGTAAAGGTGGTAATTTGAGTAGTTCCAATAATGGCTGCCAATGCTAATTAGTATATATAAGTATATGTTGTATATCTGTATATCTTTTTGTGATTCTTTTTTGATTTTGTTCTGACTCCTTCTTCCTTTCAGCTATATATACCAGTTTCAAGTTCACGATATTTAATGATTATTAAACCAACAAATAAAATCGATTGATAAAGTAGTAAATAGGGATGATAATTGAAATTTGAAAAACTTAAGCCAATTAACAAATACTGTAAGTTATTCAAGCAGGTGAATTCACTTAGTTTCAAATTGATTGATAATAAACCCAGCAAAATCGCAAATTTGAAGTAGTCATTATAATCATAAACCAAATTTTTCTTTGTTTCAATTTGATTCATCTCTTCAACTTCATCCTCATTGACCGACAATTTATCCAAGATTACCTGTAAACTTATACTAATCTCTTCACAGCTTGGTCTTTCATCTGCAATTGGATTAACCATAGATTGTATCAAGAAAACCCAATCTTCTAGTAAATCATTCAAGTCTCCTTTATCTCTTGATTTCAAATTTCGAATCTCATTCAGATCAGTAAATAATACTTTAGAATGAATTATTTCATCTTTTATTGAAAGATGATCATCATCTTTTGATTTGAATGGCAATTTATTAAAACACAAATAGTATAAAATCATCCCTAATGAATAAATATCAGATTTGAAGGAAAATTCTCTTAATCTATCTGGATTAATTTCGTTCACTTCAAATAGTTCAGGGGCACAGTATTCTAAAGTGCCCGTTGAACCTGTTGAATTTCTAGTTGAGTTCTCCATTATAGATTCGCCAAAGTCACTAACTAATAGATTTGGTATCTTGTCAAATTCATCAACAGATTCAATTGGTTTATAGTCATCTAAGAACTTAGTTTTAAATAAGCAATTCGAAGGTTTTAAATCTCTATGTAGGATTTTCAATTCATGAAGGTAATTTAATCCATTCAAAATATCTTTAAAAATCTTAAAAATTTCAAAGTTGTTTAAATATCGTTTATTATTTATAATGCAGGTGCTTTCCTTATTCAATTTTCTCAACTTTCGTAACAATTTCTCCTTTTTAAGATCAAATTTTGGATTTGCTATAGATTCAACAAATCCTTCCAAAGTACCCCCATCACAATATTCAAACAATATGAAAACCACAGGAATTTTAGGCCCAAATTCATTCAATTGATCAACTTCTAACCAAACATGGTTATATTTTATGATGTTATTGTTGTTCAATTTATTGTTATTATTCATATGGTAATGCAACGCAGACTCAGTTAAATCATACAAAAACTTAACTTCATTTAAAATCTTGATCAAATAACTAAATTGGTTACCGATTGGTATTTTTTTCAATGCAAAAATGCCCAACTTCAAATTAAATAGCTTATGCTCAACTTTTAACACTTTACCATTTGAGCCGTTACCTAAATTTGATAAAACTTTGAAAAATTTCTTGAAATAACCTTGGTTTATTAGCTCAAGTGGTATGTTGTCAATTTCCGATTGTAACAACAGTGGATTATTTACCTTTGATTGATGAATAACACTAGTTATCAACTCTCTATTCTGTTCGCTAGTCGATTCAATGTCTGATAAGATTTTAAAATAATCGTTTCTTAAGAAATCTGAATTAGTTGAATTACCATCTTGTTGAGGCCCGCCATCGGTGCTATATACTTTTGCAGACTGAGAATCAGTTGGGGGTATTATATCACACTGATAACTGCAATTAGGACAGACGAATTCATATTTGCTAGTGTTCTGATTAGGTGCCGCAGATGCACCTGATGATCTTCTCCTTCTACTATCGCTGATAAAACCAGAAGAAACAGCGTTGTCGAACTTATGGTCATCATCTAGTTTAACAAGTTCCAGGTTCTTGGTCAATGAATTATACAGAACAACAGCATTTAGCGAACGATTTTGACTGTTGTTTTGAAGAAAAAAAGAAAACATGTTAGTAAAATTTCAAAGTCCTTTTGTGGGATCAAGATGAGATTTCAGGGTTCGATACTTACTGAACAACAGTGAGATGATTGTCATCCTCGTTATTATACTTGACAATAGACATGGATATCTTTTGTTGCTATTGAAAGTAGCCACTCAAATACAAAATAGACTAGGCAAAATCAGAAACAGACCAATAAGTATGAAACTTAAAAAACCTCAGGTCTAAGATCAATCAGGTGTCATGTCTTTTGTTTTCTTTCCCCAGACTTTTCTTACTGTCTAAAAACGTCGCACCACGTCTATCGACGCACACAACAAAAGGGTGCTTTTTCTTGGCCTAATCGTAAACATTAAAGGTTTATTTTATATATATATATGCAATATGTTATAGATTCAAGAAAACTTCGAGATTATCATCTAAAGACAGCACATTAGAACCACGATTTTGAACTAAATCAAGAGTTTCATTGTAGGAAGGCTTATTGATTGAAGTATTATTAAAAATCTCATCAAATGAACTAGTGGTTTCTTCTTTTTTTCCCAAAACAACTCGTCGCCTTGGCTTGGGACCATCATTTAGTTTTATGTTTGCAGTATCTATATGTAACAGGTAGTTTGTATCCTCATCATCAGCAACAACATATTGTGAAGTATTTTCAGCAGTAATACATTTACTTGTATATAGTGGTCCTTCATTGTTGATATTGACTTGCGGTTCTACTTGAATCGATTGTAACTGTTTCTGAAGCTTATAAATATCAACCTGATTTGATTTCATTAATTCTATTTCATTCTTTAACCCGTTGATTTCAATTTTATCGGACTTTAATTGATCTAGTTTGTCAGATAATTTATTTTTTAAATTGATTATTTGGCTATTTTCATATTTCTTTAATTTATCGATGTCAAGTCTTAATATATGATTGTTATTTTTCAAATTATTATTTTCCAACTGCAATTGGTTTCTACTTTTAGTCAAATCCGTGATATCATTTTTCAGGTTATTATTCTCTTGAATTAAGTTGTTGTTCAAATACTTCAGGTTCAACTGAGTTTTCTCCAGTTCTTGACTTTTCAATCTTTCATGATTTAATTGTTTCTCAAGCATAGCAATCTGATTTTCGTAACTTTTTGTTTCAACGACTTGTTCAATAAGTAATTTTGATCGTTGGCTTTCTTTATCTTTTTTGTTTTTAAATTTAGTGTCCAATTCGTGAGCGTCTATTTCATCCTTCTTATTCGATCTAATGTTCAGTTCTGCATTGTCTATCTTACTCAATCTATTTTTAACAGGCTGTTCAGATTTCCAGCTATCAACTTTTTCACTCGTTAATAAAGTTTTTCTTAACGGTGATAAATAAGTTGGAGTATTATTATTACTCTTTGCTTTGTCTATTATTATTTCACCATCTTCATCACCAGTTTTCTTGATTTTCTTACTTTTCAACAACCTATTCTCTTTTTCTCTTAATTTTTGTGTTAAGTTTTCATTAAATTTATCAGCCTTTTTGTCATTTAATTCTCTGTCGTTATCGGCCTTTGTATAATCAAATGAATTATTGTTACTTTTGTTAAAGAGAAGGTCAGTTAGTATATCTTTGGATCTTACAGTTTGAGACTTTTTCAATTCCAAAGAATCATTTTCTGATTTGTTGTGCCTACTGTACGATCCAAATAGCTTCATTCTAATGATTTATTTAAAGTTGATAAGATAGATAAGATAAGGAATAGGTATTAAGTCATTGATGAATAACAAGTCCAGTCTACTTTTACGTTAATATAAATAAACAGAGCCTGATTTAACGCGTTTAAATTTTTGAAACACGCCCAGCTTCTTTTGGATTTCCTTTTTGGGAAGATTGGTGTATTGGTGCACCACTTAACGATTTAATGGGCTGTGCAAATGCAAAACAGAAAGAGAGAAATGTCAGGATCTAGCTATTATTATATTAGGTTTAACAATAGAATATATTTTCTGTGGTCTCCCAAGTGGAAGTATTATTATATAAACCTATACAAGAGAAAGCAACAAAGTAGTATATATTTCTATACAACACCAGAATGTGCAAGAGTGGTGAAGAGTCAACTAGATTAAGGAGTGGAGTGTCTTATATGACTCAGTCGGAATGCCTACAGACACCATCGATTTTCCTACAGGCACCACAAATTATGTAATGCCCATACAAAAAGGTATACATTCATGACATAATCAATATCAAATTTTTGCAACTCCCATACTCGCACAACCAGTTATGTAATCCGGAGCGTGAAGTCTATGAGACAGGGCATGCCGCTGTACAGAAGTAATTAGCTTATCTCTGTTCTCAAAGACTTGCTCCATGGGTGGGCACCATGATAGGATAAAGAATAAGATGAAGAAGTAAGTACAAGAAGAAAGAGATATTCTTATAGCAGTAGAAGATAGAATTTAGTTGCTGTGGTAGTAAGTAATTTAACTGCTGCGGTAATGTATGGTAACAGAGATGGGGAAATTTGCATATGTCATGAGTGTGTAGTTTGTTGTGCAGGCAGCTGAATTAGGGAGATTTAGAATTGATTATGTCATGCAGGTATTATTGTTGTGTGGGTATTATGTCATCTGTTATTTCCCTAGGGAAAGCTGTTGTTTCCTTAGGCGCTCCCCCCCATATCCCAATGACCTAATCCTAACAAGAAACAATCAGTAGGCTATTTGAGTATGTGGCGCCTTCCCCATTCGGCCTTCATCCGGATAAATCTTCCCAATCGGGAATTCCGTAACCGTTCCCTGACAAGACCGACAACTTGTACAACTTTTGCAACGTCCCTCTTTCATGGTATTCTTCTGTGTTTAGTCTCCCCTACTTGCTTCTTTCTTCAATTTCACCTCTTCTTGATTAAGATCATCCCAATTTTGAAACTATAAACAAATCAAAACAAGCAAACCAAAACAAAAACAAATCAATCAGAAATGTCTCAAGGAACTTTATATTTAAACTTAGCCTCTCCAAGATCCTCCTTATTCAAAGATTTGGTTGAATACTTAGATTTGGACATTAAGATCTCGGATGCTTCAGATCCAGTTTTCATTGCAAAATTCCCTTTGAAAAAAGTCCCAACGTTTGTTGGTAAAAATGATTTCGTCTTACACGAGGCTATTGCTTTATTGATTTACTTAATCTCATTAAAATCACCCTCAAACACCTATAAATTCTATGGTCAAACTTTAGAAGAACAAGGTCAAACTTGGAAATGGGTTTCTTTCGTAAACGCTGAAATGATTTCAACTTTAGTTGACTTCATCTACCCGTTAATTGGTAACTTACCTTACACCCCTACCGGTGTCGAATCTGCTTTAAAGAGTTTGAACTCATTTGCCGATATGTTTGAATCCCAATTGAAAAAATCAAAGTACTTAGTTTCAAACGACTACCCAACTTTAGCTGATATCTGGGCTGCCCAATCATTCAGATGGGGTTTCCAAACTTGTTGGGATAAGAAATGGTTAGCTAAGCACCCATATATCAACAAGTGGTTCAATGATATTATCACCAACGACCCAATCGCTTCAAGATCATTAAAAGGTTTTGCTCCAGTTGATCAAGCCATGAAGAACGCTTCCCCAAAGCTGTAAATGATTAAATAGATAAACAAATCGCTTTGTCGTCTTTCTTAATTTACTATAAGGACAATTCAATTCATTCGGGTTTGTGTTGACAGCTTTTAGTTATACATATATATATTATACACATTAGAGATATTTCGCGAGATCTATAGACACTTTTTTGTTCTGTTATATGGACTACGATTCACTATTACATAGCTTACTTTTTTCTTTTATTTTTGTTCTTTTTTGTACTTTTATATACATTATATATATAATGTACAGAAGTCAGCCTCAAATATTATTGAAATAGGACCAAAGAGTAAATAGAACCATTATGATAAGTATCATTGAGTTCAATATGAGCCCGATATAATCTTTTTCAACGGGAATCTTCCAGTCGGTTAAAAAGTCAATAGCCTTAGTGTATTTGTCATTACTGTCATCATCACCATCCAAAGACAAATGTGAATATCTACTACTCAAATTCTTCAACTTACTCTCCATAAATGATTCCAATCTCTTTGCTATTTTGTTGAATATTGAAACCATCATAATAGAAACCAAACAAACGATTAAAAACACTGAATAATGTTTCAGTGGCTGGTATGGCTCAGGCAAATAACACAATCTAGTTTTAAAAGTATCATGTTCCACTATCAACCCTCCAGTTTCTTGGACTTTGTGATCTTTAACGACAGTAAGCTCATCTCCCAAGGGGTTCCATAAGGAAATTAACTGAATTGCGGGTTTCGATATCCCACCTGTCATAGCACTGCTTTTAACAGTTATCTCATCAGAGAATGACAAGCCGACTCCGTATTCACCGTTAGGGACGGCAGATGTTAGATCATGTCTAATGTGACAATAGTCATGATCATCACCAGAGAATATCATCTTTGGCTTTAGCACGTTTAATATCTTTTGTGACAGTTTGTGGTTTAAAACAGTCTGATACTGCTTACCCTTCATCACTGGGAATTCTTTCTTTGATTCTCTTAATGGTCCACAAGTTTGTAGTTCGGTGAATCTGTATAATGGAACATGAGTTAATAGAATTTTTGGGAGGTCACTTTGGAATCCATCTAAGAAGTCATTTGCGTGTTTATTGATCATCAAATCATTTTCATCCTCAATTGATATAGTATCCAGCAGCACTATCGAATGGTTACCATAGTTGAAATAATCATTGGCATTGCCAAAGATAGATTTAAATCTGTTAAATTTGTCGAATTCTATCAAGTCACCAAATCCAATATCATGATTTCCTGGGATTTGTTTTAAAAATTTGGTTGTTTCAATTGGATTGAAGATTTTTTGGAATCTTATGTATTCTTCAAACCAGTCTTTGTTATCTAATTCACGACCACCATCGAATAAATCTCCAATGAATAACGTCGAGTCCGGTGCTAATAGCTGGTGTATGATTTGGTGGTTTCTATGTAGGTAATTGTCCGAAAATAATTTTGTTAATTTAAGCAGGAACTTGTTTCTAGATGGGTAACTGTAATCATCAACGATTTGGGGGTCTCCATAAATCATTGAATGATAAGGATTCGAATCACGAGGCCATTTTTCCCAATTATGCCAATTGCATTTATTAATTAACCTGTAAACCAAAGTTCTTTCAAAGTAATGGATTAAAATTATCCAATTGATGTATAGTAGAAATAAATGCTTGTATCTGATCTTGCTTAATACTGATATCTTTGAATTTGAGAGATGTGTCTTTAATTTTGGTTTCAGTCTGAACGTGTCATCGTGGAATGCGGTGTCTATTCCTATACCGATTGAGTTGATCTTTCGGTTTTTGGGGCTGGATTGATACATAGTAGGAGTGATGATAGGTATCAGGATGTTCGTTTATGTAGTAATATTGGTGGCTAAGAGGCGAAAAGAATACACCTAGTTAAATTATACTTCTCTTTTAGAATGGTAAATTCACTGTGTAAATAAATTTTGGATTGAGATCGCTGCTGCCCTTGTAAAATCTGAGAATTGTCCTTTAATGTATGGTCAAGGCTTCTCTCTTATATTAAAATTTATTGATGCTGATCTGCTTGAACATATACACTTCTTAAACCGCCAAGGAGCTTCATGTCATCAAAAATTTGTCATTTAAATGTCAGACACTAACGAGGACAACAACAAAAAATCAAGAAGACTTCGATCTCAACCAACAAACAGCACCTCAAACAAATCATCAAACGGTGAAGAAGGTCCAATAAAGAGTGACACCAACAGTCTCTATGATTTCGATCTGCATTTGAGGAAATCAATACCAGATGCATTTTCAATGAGTGTGATAAATGGAAATATAGAAGAAGAGGAACAGCAATTACTCAATGGCGGTTATAAATTACACTTAAACAGTGAATTGTTGGAGGATAGTTTCCAAACGAAATTGAAAAATTATGAACTAAATTTATCAAATTCGAAAGCAAACAAAAGGTCATTTAGAAATGGTGTAGTATCATCAAAAACTTTCAAGAATTACAAAAAAGTGAAGTTTGATCCTTTGAATGATGCTATATTCAACAATTTCCATAAAAAAGGTGAAAAAAAAGAAAAAAGATTCATTACACAGGATAAGGAAAAATTGATGATTGAATTTGACAATACGATGAACAGCTTGTCGAATTTCGGTAGATCGATTAAAAAGAAAACTTCAATAAAGGACCAATTGAATCGCTTACAAAAATATACCGTTTCGAACAATACGAATGATGATTGGGTTACCGATAGTCGATCCAATAATGAATTACTTAATCACGAACTATTAATAATTAAAAACAACTTAATAAACACTACGAAAATTAAAGATTTTAACGACATGATAGAACTGAAAATAAAGTACATGCTAACAATAAAAGAATTGAATTCATTCCTAGTAAACTTTGAAAATCTGAAAAATGTTGAAATACGATTGAAGAAACAAATAGATGATGCCAATAAGCATATTGTTACTAACGATGATGATGCCAGTGATGTGGACGATTTGAAGAGCTATACTCAAGATTTTAAGAAATTGAAGAGGAAGAGAATGTTAAAGAGAAGACAGCGTGTTGGACCTGTGGTGAAAGTTAAGTTCTATGAAGGTGTTATGATTACTATCGATCCTGTTAGTAAACCGATAATCAAACGGCTGTGAAATGTTCACCCAAAATCAATACTATATGCATATGTACTTTTTTTGATTTGTTTTTAAATATTTCTGTGCTGCATCACACCAGTTCACTATGATGGTGGTCATCAATCTTGAAAGATATATTTAAACCGTTCAATTCAAACAACATAGTATTTGTAAATTGCAGGTCTATAACTAGCAACAGTTTAACGATCAAATTGATGGTGTAGTAAGACGTTGGATATTCAACGACCAGAGCTATTAATAAACAGACTAATAATAAATTGGCCACAAATAAGAAACTCCTTCTAAACTTCAATTTACCAGCTTCCAAATGTTTGTTAACTTTGATTGATGATTTTCCAGATGGTGATGGCTCATAGAAGCTTTTCAAGCCTTCAATAAAAGTGAAATTTCGACCTGTTGTTGACGTGCTTTTGAAGTGATCATTTTTAATAATGAATCTGAATTGAACCAAATTAATAAAATTGAAGATCAAGAAAGATTTTAAGTAAAATGATAAATCAGTTTCATCTTCAGTCTCTGAAGAGATGTAAAACCAAACCAAAAATGAAACAATTTTTCTCAAATTGATTAAAAAATAAGCAATCAATGAACTGTTTAACTGAACCATCTTCTTCGTATTACCAGCAACCAATTGGAAATGAATTAATGCAAAATAAATCAACTGTATTAGAACACTCGACAATTTTTCAATCATCATTGGTAAAAAATTCATTATGTATTTAATCAGCCCAACATCCTTCTTTTCTTCTGTTCCTATTATCGATTTAAAGTAAATTATAACACTGTAGCCTAATAAACTTATTGAATATACTCCTATATAACAAGCAAACACGATTTTCATTAATGGATTCCTATTGTAACTGTTGAGCACGATCAACGTCGTTAGAATGGAGTACTGGATAAGGCTGCAGTACCTGAGTACCTGTGCCAAGGACAAGTGAACTGCATGATTGTGAATGTGTGCACTGGAGTGTGATAATGACATGTCTGGAGCAGTGGCCTTTTATTGTATGTAGTTCTTATCTTATCAAAGTACAAAACACGGACGAATAGCCGGTTATAAGAAGATCCTTAGGAATGAAAACAGAGCTTAAAAGATTAAAAACAATTTGGGTAAAAAAAGAAACACCAGCCCCAATAGACCACATTAGCCACAAACATTATTATCAGCCACCAATTTGCCGTTTTAACATAACTTTGGCTGACTGATAGTACATTTTCTACTTCAATACTTGTTGAAAACCACAGTCTTTCTATGTAGTTATACAACCAATAATACACGCCATTAATACAATTTACAAATAACGCACTAAATACGGATCAACAAACACTATCAACTTTTGGAAAAATGACTGACACAGAAATTGTCTACTCTTCTAGAGTTGCCGAAATACTTGACAACGATTCTGACCTTGTCATCGACATTATAGATGCCACTAAATCAAACGAATTCAACAATAACATCAACTCTTTTATAAACTATTCCATAAAATTAGGTCCTTTAATAGTGAAAAGACGATACAGTGAGTTTGAAAACTTGAGAAACTGCTTGATTAAGCTGTTCCCTACTGTTATCATACCACCAATACCAGAAAAAGAACTTATTAAATCCAATTTGAAAAATAACTTAATAATTAAATCCAATTCAAATAACAACAACAAGTTAATCACTTATAGAAAGAAATTTTTGAAAAACTTTTTAAATAATTGTATCAAAATTGAATTAATTAAAACCAACAATTTTTTCCTAAGTTTTTTGGATCCAGAGTTGAATTTCAACGATTTTTTGAATTTAAAAGATAACTTAGATTTGATTAAACTGTCAATTTTTAAACTATCGCCGTTCGACCCATTGAACAGTTTAAAAAATCAATTATACTTAACACTACCCACTCCATCATTGACATCTTCAGTTGACTTATCATCAGTTAACGATTTAGAATTTATAAACTTTGAAAACAAGTTTCAGAAATATGAACTGATATTGAACAATTTGTTGAAGATTAACAAGAAGCTGATAAAGAATTACAACGACTTATCAGTTGAAATGATCGATCTAGGCTCGAATTTCAATACTTTATCGATATTGCAGGATTCAAATTTCATTGAGAATATGAGTAAGAATTTCGATAAGAGTTTAATCAATTTGAATTATTTTAAAAATCTGCTTGAATTGAATTTTTTTGATAAATTGATTGAATTGAATCTATTTTTGAAAATCATTAAGAATTTAATCAACTATAATAAATTGAAAAAAATTCAACTACTGACGGTAGAAAGACATTTAAAACAATACAGCGCGGCTTATAGTGAATATTTGAAGGAAAATCCAGAAGATGAAGAGTTAGTTCTTAATGAATCCGAATTACAATCTGCATTGTATGTCAATGCCAATCATTCGATTTATAACAAAATACCAGGGTTGAATAAATTGAACAACTACTTCAAAACGCCCGAATTGAGTTCAAACTCCAACGAATTATTCAAGATTAAATTAAATATACTGAAATGCAAAAAACAATCTGGATTCCTAAAGACAGAGAACTTACAAATCAGTAATGATATCAAAAATCAGTTGGTAGAATTTAACAGATTGTTTAAATCAGAGTTAGTTGAATTAGTGAAGTTTTTCAATAACAATTTTGTTGAATTCAACGGATTAATGAACGAAAGTTGGCAAGAGGTTGTTGTTGGAAATGAATAGTTTGTTACCATTTTTGTTTCAAGCTATATTTATGACTTCTTTCATAATATACAATTGTGTAAACTAAATAAAAGTAATGTTAATTGACGGAAAGATTTTTGTCAAAACCATGCGCCACACAAAGAAACCAAGTAGCGATTTAGCATTCTTATCTTTGTTTACAGCAATAAACGGTTATGAGTAACACAAGAACATAAACAGTAGACACCTTCTCCTATATATATTTATGCTAGACAGTGCCATATACATATATACAAACAGCAAACAATACAAGTTTGATTTCCTCAATTATGATGGTTTTGACGAGTATGTAAAGACCATGTCACCAGCCACACTTCCGCCCTCCCGCCAAACAAACAAAATAAAACAATCTTCTCTGTAAAATAAAATAGATCAATAAAAATCTATGATCCTTTCTAGCATTCAGTAACCACTTTCTTTTCTCTTCCTCCTAAAGGCCACCAGTGTTAATATCAACATACTCAACCCTTTAACATCAATTTAAAGTGTATGTATACTAATATATCTTGGTTGTTTTATTAAAATTAGTTGGCAGCTTCAATTTCATTATAGAATCATTAGTTTCTGGATCCTTAGAGCCGTCGGATTTCTTACTGATAAGGAGTTAACAGTCATATTCAGCATCCAAAAATTATTGGAGATATAATACCCCATTCAGACCTATCTTTTATTAATCCATGCTCTTGTTATTTGCTTATTTTTTGGGACGTATAAAATAGATTGCAGTTGTTTTATTAGCTCATCTTGTTGCTAGAGTGTTTATACTCTGTCTAAAAGAAGCTTATCGGATAAATACTTCTGCTGCTCGACATTCCTATATAGACTCACTCACTTTAACCTCAAACAGCATCCTCCTTATCAAATTCAATACGATAAACCTCGAAGTTACATTTATAATAACTTCGCTGACTATAACTTGTTATCCAACAGCATTTAATACGCTTCCATCTGTCAATTTATCTCCTTACTGTCTAATATTACAAGCTGCCCCATCGCAATGAACTCCACATTCAAAGCTCAAATTAATTTGATTGTGCGCCAGATTAAAATTTGCCACTTTTTTACTAACATTTAACACTTTTTCCTCAAATTAGATTATTTAACTATCAAGCCCAATTAAAATCCAAATCATGACAGAATCAAACAAGAAAGAGGACGAATCCTCCTCTTCGTCGTCTGGTATGGCGACCCCCGAATTAAGCCAGTCCGCAAATAACTCTTCCTCATCTGATATTTTAACTCCTAATGAACTGTCATCTGACGATTCTTGGTCAATTGTTTCGTCAAGCGGTGAATCAGTCGGTTACAATGATGTCGTTTCCAGTGAAGATGATGATAATGATCATACACAATCAACCATTGATAGCAATTCCATCGTTGACGTTGTCGAAGCTTTCAATACGCCATCAAAGAGTACCAACGATGGAGAGAATTCTATTTCCACTTTAAAAGAACTTAATGAATCTTCAACAACTTTTAGTATTCCAAGAATCAGCGTTAGCCAACAGCCAGTAAATAAACTAACTGGCGCCACTACTGCCTCTACCACTACTATAAAATTTGAGCCAAAGAGACAAACAAGCTCCAAATGGGGACCAAAAATAAAAACAGATGGCACCAATTCGAAGAACGACAAAATAATTGATTTTTGTAACTTTAATTTCTTAAATCCAAAAAATGTTTGGTACTTGGTGATTGTTGCTGCTGGTCTGTTGTACTATTTAACAACATCAGCCAGTACCCAATCAGATAAAGACATCGAAATATGCAACTCTATTAAATTCAGGTTATTTGAAAGTTTTGAAGATTGTTTATTAGATAAAGATAGAAATCTAAAGTATTGTTTAGGTACTTATCTTGACAATTGCTTATCTGAAAATTCAAAACTACTGGCGTCGAACAATATCAAGAATTGTAATCTTTACAATAAAGACAAACTTGATAAGCTATTGTGCAATAAGAAAGAATTACAGGGCAACCAGTTTGATCAACTTACTCAAAGAGCATCAGAATCATTCCGTTCAATGTTTAATGTTTTGTCAGAACATACTTCGAAATCTATGGATTCCATCAGTAAGTTATCAATCGATTTTAATGATTCTACATTTGTTAAAAGGTTGAAGAGTGAGAGCGCTTCTAAGCTTGACAGCTACAAAAAAGTCGTGAATGAGAACGGAATAAAACTAGTTGAAAAATGGAACAAGGAGAAACCAATTGAAAAGCTTGGAATGCTCACCAAGAAATCCACCCACGAATTAAATGAACTGTCAAAGAAATCGTTTGATGAAGCTAGTAAACTTTCAAGGAAATCATTTGATGAAGTGTGTGATTTCTCAAAGAAAAATTACAAATTATTAGCTGAAAAATGGGAGAAGGAAAAACCAATTGAGAGAATATCAAGTGTTTTCCAAAAGAAATTCAAACAACTGAACAAATATTCTCAAAAATCATTCAAAGAATTGAACAGAATATCAGAAAAATCGTTGAAAGACTTAAGCAGAGTTTCTCAGGAAAACTACGAATCGTTGGCTAAGAAATGGCAAAAGGAAAAACCAATGGAGAAAGTAGAGGAATTGGCTGATAAAGGTGTCAGCACTTTGAAAAAGCTCTCTTCAACGTCTTATCATTTATTTTCCAGACTATGGGTTTAAACAGCGTGTGATGCTTTCACCTATTTGTAATAGTGTTTTTCTATGTTTTTTTTTCTAAATGATAAAATGCATTTTTTACTGATCTATCTGTTCGGCTTTGTTGATGATTCTTTGGTTTTCATTTTTCTTAGGTTTTTATTCCCATCTCTTATTACTTTTCCCTAATACCTCCCCTTGTTTATTATGCTTTTTTATCTAATTTTTTTATGGTTGGGCTTTCGGTCTTGGTAAGTATAATTTCCTTATTTTTTTTTTTGTTTTATGGTTTCTTTCTTACTGCTGGATTGTTCAAAGGTTGGGTGGGCTTATCTTTTGGTTACTGCTATTTTTATTATATTTTTAAGTCGGTCTCTCTCTTTTTTTGTTGTTTTGGTCTTTTTTTAGTTTCGGTGAATAAGTTTCAACCTTTTTCTATTTGTCTTTTACTTCCTGTCTTTTTATCTGGGTCTTTTATGTCTTTTATATCTTTTTTTTATCCGTTATATACCCTCTTTCTCTATATGTCTACCTGTGTTTTATATTTCTCAAATCTATTTGAGTCAATTTGTTTGACTTTATTGAATTTTGGTCTATGTATCTCTATCTGTTTTCTATGTATCTCTATCTGTTTTCAAACGCCGATACCTGGGGGGTGGTTATCCATATTATTACTATTATCTTTATATACCTTGAATTTTATCCTTACCTTTTGATTAAAGTTTTGCTCTGAAGTTTGTTGAATATTTAATAATAGTAGCCTTACCGCTTTCTTTAAATATTTGGTGCAGAGGTGCAGATCAAAAGAAAGCCAATTTTAAGATTACATAATCCATATATTTTCCCTCTCTGATCTCTGATACCAATCTGTAAAGTTAAACCAGGAGTTTAATATGAATATAATGGAGTGATATTTCTGCTGACCTGTGCCTTGGTATATGTGACCAGGCCGTTATATACTAATACACGCAAAAGTTTGTGAAGCCAAAGACCAATAAATCAACAATGTCGGCAAATCCAGGAAACAAGTTACAAGCATGGAATCCAACACCACCTGACCGTGGATCATTCCCATTGGACCATTTTGGAGATTGTAAATCACAAATGGAAAGTTATTTGAAGTGTTTGAAGTTGGTTAGGAATGAAAATGCACCAAATTGTAGGTTATTGGCCAAGGAGTATTTGAATTGCAGGATGAATAACGACTTGATGGATAAAGTTAGCTGGAAAGAGTTAGGGTTGCCTGAAGATAAAACTGCACCAACAACAGCAACTGGAGCTACTGATACTGATACTGATATCAGTAGTAATACCAATATGAAGAAGTAGAGTTGCTAAAGGTAGCGATGATGCGAAGTCCAAAAGCAAGAAATGATGTAGGGCTTAGTAATGAAATGAGTACAAACAGGTGAATATAATGAATTGATGCTGTTTATCGATCTATGGAACATTTAAGACGATTGCTTCAACTAGATATACGTTGAAAATGGAACTATCTTGTATATATTAAAGGTATAGTTAGCTATACTGAAAATAATAGTTTTTATAAACGATACAAAAAGAAATATAATTCGTTTGAACGACAAAATACACACGAGATAAAAGTGAATTGATACTTTCAAATCACACTAAACAAAACAGACAACAAGATATTATACAATAAATAAAAACAAAGAACAAAAAAGGAAACACAAACCATAAATAGAATAAAAAAAAATGATTGTTAAAAAGTGACAAATTTCTAAAATTCAAGAGAAAAGTGACAGCAACAAATACAGGAAAGTGATATATTGAAACACAGAAGATAGAGGCAGGACAGGGGAAATTAAGTGTAAATCACACATCAATGAGTAATGCGTTGATTTGCCTCTAGTTGGACAACTTTGTTTTTCAAAGAAGTAACTTCAGCTTGTAAGTTTTGAATAGCATTCATGACGTAGGCCATTGTACTAGATCCTGTATTGAACTCAGTGGATAGATCAGCGGTGTTGGCATATTGTGAATGGTACAAGTAGTTTGTAGCATTGTTACTACCAGAACCTGGCTGGGATTGTAAACTTGTTGAGTTACTGATTGAAGACGATGAAGATGGGGGCTGTTGTTGTGACTGCTGTCTACCCCTTCTTTGAGGTGATTGATCTGCACTTGAATGAGGTGGGGCGGGTAAAGAACCTGAAGGACTCATCAATGAAGGGTTTTGATGAGTGAAATAGTTAGAAGCAGCTGCTGCAATTTGCTGAGATGACTGTTGTGTAGGATCTGAGTCTAACATTGGGTTGTTTTTACTTCTCTTTAAAGCTCTGAATTGGTGCTGGTTTGATTCGTAAGCTTTTCTTCTCACCTGAGAAGATTGGTCAGATGGGGATTTGACAGACGATGATTGTTGGTTTGCAGCAGCTGCGGCTGCTGCAACAGCATTGGAACTGAATAAGTTTGTACCAGGGGACATTGAATCAGAGACAACACCAGTGGCCGATAGGTTACCAGCACAACCAGATGAAGAATTTGTGTGTCTTAATAGAGCATCTGCTCTAGCGAACTTTTTGTCACACTTTTCACAGCTAAAAGGCTTTTCGCCGGTGTGCAATTTCTCATGTCTTTTCAAATCATGCTGTCTTCTAAATTTGCTTGAACATTGATTACATTGGAATGGTTTTTGATCAGTATGGATCAACATATGAGATTTCAAATTGTGCTTTCTGGTGAACGTATGGGTACAAATGCTACAAGGATATTTCTTTTCGTCATCATCATTTTCATCTTGATCATAATCACCATCTTGATCGTCTTGATCATTTTGATCATGCTCTTGTTTCAATTTCTTAGGATTCATAGAAGAGGATTTGATTGAAGGGTTACCAGCACTGGACATCTGGGCCACAAGCGAGCTTGATGGTTGATGTTGTGCCATCAAGCTAGAGTCAATATTTGAGATTTCCATTTCTGTAGTTGACTTGGGTCGTAGTACTTGATATCGGACTTAATACTATATAAATGATATAATTTGTCTTGAAACCTAAGATAAATAGAATAAATAGGTAAATAAACAAAAAAAACAAAACAAAACAAAAACATTAAAGGAAATGTGGCAAACCATTTCACCAACTTTCTTTGCAGCTCAACGAACCACAAAACGAAGTGGCTGAGTCTTTTGTTCGTGGTTCGAGGTGTTGGTGCCAGGCCTTCCAATGCAACTATTCTAATGTCGCGTACGAGCGACCACGGCGCGTCACCACAGCCACAGCCACACTCACCAAGCCGCTGATTGCCGCAACTGGAGGACACAGTACAGCTACAATAGTCCACCAGTGGCTGGGACACACACGGGTAACCGCCGAATCCAATTTACTATTAAACTGGTCAACGTCTCCGTTGTTTTCAATAACGATACCGGCCATCTTGATCTTGTCGTCGTTGTTCATCTGGTTCTTGATCCGGTTTTCACAGTCAGTGACACTCAGGTGAGGGTTTCTGGCCATCAACCGTTTTAGCTGAACATCTTTATCACAAGTAACACAAATACTGATCCCACAGATCAAATCCAACTTTGATTCAAACAACAATGGAACATCCAATATCACCATTGGTTCGAACCTAATCCAACTAGTTAATATCTTCCAGTAAATTTCTCTACGAACTTGAGGATGTGTAATTGAATTCAGCACTTTTAATTCATCTCTGTTTTCGAAGACGTATTTTCCTAATTCTGCTCTGTTCAAGGACTTATTGTCATCTTCATTGATTAAATTTGGGATCTTGGATTCGAAGTATAGTTTGATCTTGCTGTATGCCGGTTTACCTGGCTCCACTATTTCTCTGGCAATCTTATCAGCGTCAATGATTGGGATGTGATGTTCCTCTTGAAATCTTTTGGAGGCGGTTGACTTACCAGTGGCAATACCTCCTGTTAGCCCAACTATTAGCATGGTGTTAGTGTGTCTTGGAGAATTGATTTACTTCTTTATTGTTGGCAAACAAAAAAAAGACCTACTTCTTTAAGCTTAGTGAGAGATAAGAATGAAAGGTAAACTGAACGCTATTAGTAAAAAGTTAACCCCAGCCTTTAAAACAAAAAAAATATTTTTTCTCCAAGCTGTGGATTTATCAATACCCAGAAGCCATCAACCATCAATATCACCATTCTCAAGCTTTTACTTTACACTTACAAGTTGATAAAACTGGGGAACAGAAACTGCAATCTGACCAACGCTGAAAAAATATTATGTCCAAATTCCACAGATTGGTACGATGGCTTCAAGGCGACTCCTCGAAGTGTATACCCAAGTCTTTCATCTCACCCAAGCTAAAAGTGATGGATGATCCAGAAATGGGTAGATCGATCTTAGCTAACAACATCATTAACAAACACGAAGATATAATTACCATACCGCATACTTTTTTGATGAACTATGTTACTGTACTAATACACATAGCTTCATTCAACCTAGATTTCAAGCTTGACTGGATGAGTACAAATATCTATGTTCCTTCGGCAGACCCGACAGATGAGGATGATATCTATTCTACTCTTTATAGAAGGTTTCAAATTACCGATATCTTACAATTAACCTCTTTTCAATTACTGAGTATGTACTTGGTTTTGGAAAAACTGAGAAGAAATAAATCGTTCTGGAAACCGTTTATTGATGTTCTCCCAGAAAATGACGAATTCAAAGCAATCCCATTTACATGGTTAATCAAAGACCCAACCAGTAAATCGTTTGAATTATTGCCAGAATCAATAAAATCACATTCTTTAAAACAGTTGGATAACTTTAATAGGGACTACAACATCGTGACAAATTTACTTTCCTCGTATTCTATTCCTGAACCGATAACCAAATCTGATTTCCTTTGGTCATGGCTTTGTTGTAACTCAAGGTGTCTTTACATGACCTTACCACCGGAACTCAACCTTGCTAATGAAAGTAACTTCACTCTAGTCCCATTTGTTGACTTTTTAAACCACGAACTGGATGATCACTGTGGCATTGAAATTCTACAATCGAAAGGGTTTAAAGTGAACACGCAAACTTCAAAGTATGCTACTGATGAACAACTGTATTTCAGTTATGGTTCTCACTCGGATGAATTCTTGATCTGTGAATATGGATTTATGTTCAAGAAAGGTGTGAATACTCAGAACAGCATTGATTTAACACCGTATATTGAGCCATTGTTGAAACCTAAACATGTTAGGTTCTTGGAGGATGAGAATTACTATGGAGATTATACAGCGACCAAAAACGAATTGTCGTTTAGAACTGAGATAGTGCTTGCTGTTTTACAGGAACCGGAAATGAATCTTAGTAATGAAGATGGCGACGGTGATGGGTGCCCGAAAAGGTTGAGGGCTTTTATGAATGGAATGACAAGCGGTGAAACGTATCAAAAGAATTCGAAGTTACTTACGGTAAGGATCATGAACAAGATTATGAAACGATGTAACCAAAAGTTGCTGGAATTAAATGATTCACAAGTTGAATCAAACCAAGCCGCTGAAGCTGGCGTGATAAAAAGATGTTATGAAAATATTTTAGATATAGCTACTGTATATACATAATACGTGTGGTCGGAAAGCAAAGAAAGGAGAAAACACAAAGATATATATATGATTAGAAAATAAAAGAAGGTAAAAAAATTAAAGATATATAAGTATACAAAAAGGCTAGAATCACATGATGTAGTTCATTGGAGGAAAAATCGCTATGTACAAGTATTGGTTCGATATTATTAACAGAGGATCAAGTCATGTATTTTTACTGGTAAGAAAATGGGGTTGTTCAGAGTATGGGATCCTATAACTCATTATCATCAAAATCTGTCACGACGGGACGAGGAGTCACTTGATCTATTGCCGCCTCTATTTCCACCTGAAGATCCATATCTGTCATTACTGTAGCCACCCTTACGGTTTCCATCTCTTCTGTCATTACTGTAGCCACCCTTACGGTTCCCATCTCTTCTGTCATTTGATCTTGAGAAGTCACGATCGTTAAAACCTGATCTTTCGCTGTTTCGGTTACTTTTGAAACCAAAACCACCTCTTGAAGGCTTGGACTTTTTTGCAGGACCTGGGATATTGAAGAATTCTCTAGCTTCTTCAGTGTTCATACCCATTCTGGTGGCAACATTGGCACTTAAGAATGGTAGTTCTGTAGAACCGGTTAGATCTTGATATAGTTGAGAACAATCTTTAATGATCGCTAACTTATCAAGCCCACCGACGCTTGTTGGGACAGAGTTATAAGCACTGATGTTGGAATGAATAATTTGATCAATTCCACTCATGCTGCTAGTTTGCTCTTTGACTGAAGCTTCAAACTCAGCATCTGCTTCGTATTCTTCAACTTCGTGGAAATTGTTACCTGCTGAAGCTAAACTGTTAACAAATGGTGCCTCTGTTGCAGTAGTGAATAACAGAGCTTCACCCTTCTTACCAGCTCTACCAGTTCTACCAACTCTATGGGTATAGTTTGAGATTTCGTGGTTGACACCAATTTGAATAACGTGGGAAACATCTGGGAAGTCCATACCCCTTGAAATAACGTTGGAGGCAACTAAGATTGACGCTGGGTCATTTCTGAAATTTTCTTGACTTCTGCTACGAGCACCTTGAGGGATCTTACCGTGGATAATGTTAGTTCTGGCACGCTTACGGGAAACATACATCATTTGCTTTAACAAAGCATAGAAGAAGTCCACGGAAACAGTGTTGGATAAGAAGATAATTGGTTTGAAACCTTTAGTACCGATTCTGTCAATAATAAATTTAATGGCACTAACGTATGATTCAAAAATAGTTGATGTTTTAACTAATGTTTGTGTAATATTTTCATTAACTTCAGAAGAGTTAGCAGCGTTGGTATCAATGAATGGGAAATCTTTACCAATAATATTTTGAGCAAGACTGAAAACTTCTGGGCTCATAGTAGCAGAGAACATCATTGTTTTAGGAGGAGCTTCATTTTTGTTTAAAGATTTTAATTCGTTAATAATATCTTCAATGTCTTGCTTGAAATTTTGGTTAAGTAATTCATCGGCTTCATCAATGATAACGCTGGTCAAATAAGGGAACGAGGCTCTGAAGTTTCTATCATTTTTCATCATATCAAGGAATCTACCAGGGGTACAAATAACAACAGATGGTTTGTCTGAGTTTGAGAAACGTCTTGAACAGTTAGAAATACTGGTTTGACCCATAACTAATGAAATTTCACTTTCTCTTGCCCTGGTCTTTTTATTACAACGACTCCAAACTTTTTCTAATGAAATATGATTTTGAGTGGCTAAATCTCTGGTTGGACATATAATAACGGAACTAACAGACTTTCTAATATCTGGGTTAGTTGATGACTTTATGGAATGGAAAATTGGTAAACCAAAAGCAAAAGTTTTACCGGTACCGGTCTTTGATCTAACAACAATACCATCTTTAGAAGAGATAAACTGGCCCATGGATTGCTGTTGTGCAGGAGTGAAAGTTGCACCGATCTCACTGATGAAAGCACTTTTAACCTCTGGATGTAACCTGGATTCTTCAACCGATAAAGTTGGGGCAAAATCATTTGATTCTATAGCTGGTTCTTCATCTGTAGTAGTCGATTGAAATCTAGTGAATGTAGATGATATTGTGCTTCTCAAGGAAAGCGATCTACCTAACGGCAAACGGTAGGCTGGTGAGATAAAAATGTTCTTCAATAGCATTTTGATAGTACTGAATGAAGCAAATTTAGCGTTTGTATCTAGTAAATGATCAAAACAATACAAATACCTCAGAAGTGGCAACAGAAGAAACCTATCTTGTGAAACTAAATTTATAGGAGAATTTAACTCCTATGAAAAATTTTCCAAATTTGGATATTATTTGTGCAGAGATGTTGGAGAAAAAAAAGAAAAAGCTTAGTCAGTAATAACGTCATCCGTATTCAAGGGAGATTGTTTGAAATTTACCACAAGGCAAAACTGCACTGAAGAACTAGTTGTCAGATACTACCAGAATTCAAGGGTGATTTGTGCCAACAACGTATTATAAGAGCATCGGGATGAGCATGTCGAAACTAATTTACATGCTAGGTCATGACCCAAATAGTCGATTTATTCTTTCTCAACTGGCAAACTCTTTGGAGTCACATTCGAAAAATTTAAAGTTACTTTTCAAAGATTCAAACAGTTTACAACACTTCATATTTTCGGGCTCTCAAATCAGCTATGAAAATTGCTTGAATAAAAAAAACAGTATAATAACAAGACATGGGTTTGGTGCTTCAATTGTTCCACAACGAAAAGATACTTCAATGTCGGAGTTTAGTCAGGAGAAACCTCACATTGACTCTTTAATAATCACCAACCGAAGTTTACAAAATGAAAATATATTAAACACATACAAATACTATATGTCAAGTGAAACAAACTTGGTTTTTATTAATCCGATATTAGGCTCAATAGATAATATAATTAAACACCTATGGGGCTCTGCACCTGAAACCTGCCCAAATATTTTCCAAGGTGTTTCGACTCACGTTTTGGAGAATGGACCAAGCTTTGATGTTAAACATATACAAACAGGAACTCTAAAACTGTCAGTATATCCAAAGGATGGTAACATGGTTGATTTTATTAAAAGCCAGCAGACTTATTTCCCTAATGATGTTGAAACACCTGAGGTAGTCAAACATTTACTAAACACTGAAATGCTGAACCCACTATATTTACCTTATAAAGATGTTTACATTTCTCAGTTGGAAAATCTCATAGTTGATGCATGTATGGTACCAATATCCATTCTAATAGGATTAAACGCAGGTTCCATACCATCAATAGAACGCACTATTTCCAAGATTGTCTCCGAGTGCATTTACATATTAAACGGTGACGAAAAAATCGAATCATTGAAAACGATTGATCCTACTTTCGACGCTGTTTTGAATAAACAAAGGTTGATTGAACTGGCGTTAAATGCTACCAGATATACATCAAATCAGTCGTTAGAAAACAGGGAAATACGGACATCATCCTTTAAAGATCTTGTCTATGCAAACGGCCACATTATAGAACTCGCCAAACAACAAAACAAATATGCCGTGGTGAATACTACCATGTTTGATATGGTTCTGGCTAAACAAGAATTAGCAATCCAGGAGTCCCATATTCCATTATTTGGATAGATTGTTGTTTTATAGATGGACTCCACTCATTGTACTCACCCCTTCTCTTCCCCCATGTACATAAATGTATACTTTAAACATTATCCTCAGGGTCACCATTAAATGTGGCTGGGTTCTTAACTGACAGCCACCACAGCCTCACATCTGGCGCTAAAGCCAAAAATCCCTGTTTTCCGTTTTGATGGCCCAAACAAGGGAAGTTGTTGTGCCAACTGCTCAAACTTGTTTCCTTCTTTACTTGTTTTCTTGTTGTTTATGGTAACCTACTAAAACTATAAATATTCAGTTATATTGGAAATATTGAATAGTTTATCTAGACAAAGATTGATAATCAGTTTCTTTCACTTTGAAGGTTCACCGATTCTTATCACAACCAGAAATCTAATAACATTCAAACAAAGGACAACCTTAAATCCCAAACTATCAAATATACTATAATCTCATCAGTTTCACTTGGATCCACTAATTCAAGACTGTTTATAGGTTTGGAACAATCTTTAAACAGGGTTTGCTGTATTTTATTACCGTCCTATATTCAAAGTTATTAGGGAATCCCTCAACAGAAAGGGGTTGGAAATTATCCTCGAACCTTCTTTCAGTATAAAGATGGCTAGCATTTCAGGGCAGCTTCCAATAATACCTGAGATACCACCTGAAATGCAGTCGACTGAAAGGTCACAATACGATATATTAGTTGATATTATAAATCAGGAAGTGAAATTACCGCCTATGAAAATTGACATTCACAACATGTCAATTAATCGTCCCAACGCTTCCTTTGGAAAACAAGTGAATCACCATCATCATCAACAACAACTGCAACAAGACAGTATTCTTTATGGATCCTACAATACAAAGATTTCCAGCGTGCTAAACTATGCTCAAAAGGATACTGTTTCGCCAGTCAGATTATCAGTTCCATTCTTCGACAACCCTACTCGATTGCCATCTATTCCGACTCCACCCATTTTAACCGGGCATCTTGGCAGTGCACCTTTAGATTTATCTTCACCATTGCCACTTAAAGGAATGAAATCCATCTTTACTAATAGGTACACGGAGAGTACATGGCTTTCTAAAGAACATAGTAAAGATACAATACAACTAAAGACAAAAGCAAGCAATGTATCTACTTCTTCAAGCGGAACTATTACCGGTTGTATCAACGATACTGTCGAGAATATATTAATCAAAAACCATTGTTTCACAAACCTTCAAGACCCAATAATCAAAACTCAACTTTCGCTTTTGCCTTCATCATCAGCAGCCTCAAATTCATCCTCACTCTTGGACTCTGGTAGTAGCTTGAACAGTAAGTCAAAAATCAAATTTGGAGTTGAAGATATTAGTTTACTACCTAATACTAGGCCAAACTCCGAAGATATCAATGCTAATAATTCTTTCATCACCCCGGAATGGCTTGAATTCAAAGCCAAAAAGCCGAAAAAAAGTCCGCAAAAAAGGAACGTTGGAGGTATCGAAAAACAAGTGAAAGCAAGGAGGGAAAAAATTAGTAAGCCTTTAAAAAAACGTAAAGAATCTCCTCAGCCATGTAAACAGGAGGAAGATTCTGACGATGAGGCAGATGGTTCTTCCAGGAGAAAAAGATCCAAAGCCCCGAGATCCAAAAATGGTTGCTGGACATGTCGATTAAGAAGAAAACGATGCCCAGAACAAAGACCAGTTTGTTTTGAGTGTGTAAGGCTAGGTTTAGAATGTGATGGTTACTCTGAAGACAGACCGAAGTTCATGAGAGGTTCAATGGAATCCAAAAATAGAATGGAGGAGATTAAAAGAATAACATTGGCTAAAAAAAAAAGAGGAACCAAGATGAAGTACGAAGCTTTACAAGATAAAGTTGCGAGTATTGATGCTGGAATGTCCACCACCACCACTAGCACTGTTAATCTTGTTGAAGTTGTGACAGATGAAGATGCTGACCCCGAAGCAAAAATTAAAGCAAAAGTCACCATGTAAAACTCTGATATTGTTGCCTACTTGGATGAATTGTTGTATCAATCACTGTACTATTAAAATTACCCACTTTATGCGCTTTTCATGTATCTTTTCATATATCTCATTTGATTCTAAGTTTCAAATACCTTTTAATTTAAAATAATTATGGTGAAATATTAATTGGTAAGTAAATATACAATATCTATATAAAGTGATGCAACCGCGTGTATACGAATAACCGAGATATCCGTTGAATGTGTGAAACTAAACATATCTATACAAAAGATTCCTTTCTAGAAGGATACACCCCACCTGTGGCTCACACACAAATTAGAAGGAACCATAATGCTATGGTATCGTCACTCTTTTTGAATATAATTTGGAAGTATGATGTTGTTATATACCCACATATATACAACATTAAAATCAAAGTAGCCGAAAACAGACAAACAAACAAAGAAGCAAAAGAAAAAGGTTATGCTTTTTTCAGTTAGTAAGTAGTAAGTGAATCAACAAGCCATACGAATATTAGAGTTGGATTGTGTTTATTTTATTATTTATATTTGTCTCGTTAAATGATCAGAGTACTGTAAATACATATTTTTGTTATCGTTTGTGCTGGCGTAGTCATTGTTATTAATGTACGGTGAATAAGCGTTCATCTGTTGCTGTTGATGAAGGAGTAACAGTGGCTCATGGTGTTGTTGCACCGATAATGGATGCCCATAAACCTTGCTGTTAGTGGTGTCCGCCGAGCCAGGTGTTGATTGATTAACTAACAGTTGATTGTTGTTGTTGTTAAGGTTCATGAAAGGATGGCTTGACAGCGCTGATGGAGGAGCTGACGGGTTGATGTTAGTGTCGTAGAATTGGGAGAATGTAGGTATGGTGATATTATTATCTGTAATTGACAACTGTGTTGATGCTAAGTTGTTGTTGGTATTCAAAAACTGTTGGGTGTTTAGCATGAATGGATTGAATATGTTGTTAGTCTGTTCGAATGCATTGGAGGTTGTTGACGAGGACGATGGTGGTGGTTGCTGCTGGTGCTGCTGGTGCTGTTGAGCAGGGCTGTTACTGGAATTAGTGGCATAGCTATTGGTGTAGTTTTGTTGATGGTTGAATGCATGTAAATATTGATTGTTGAATTGTTGTGAAGAAGTATTGGGCACCTGTACCTGAGTTGAGGACTGTGATGATTGGTTAGATAGTCGTTGGGTGTCATTTGACCAAATGCTAGAACCGAAAGTTAGTTGGTTTCCAAGAGCACTTTGTGACAGATCAGGATGCTGTTGTTGTGGTTGCTTTTGATAGTTACCAAGTAAATTAGAAGGTTCATCATTAACCATGGAATCAACCATATTAACAAAGGTATGTAATTCAGGTTCATTGAAATGGGTTGTTTCATCGCTTTGTAATGATTGCGCAGGTTGTCTTTGAACCTTCTGCTGTTGCGGTTGCTCTAGCTGGTTTGGGGTTAATGGTTTGTTCTTTGGCTTACCATATTTTGAGCCGTTGACCGAACTATTCTTGTTTTCCCTTTGGTTCAATATTTGTTTAACGCCGCCGTTTTGTCTCTTTTTAGAATCGGTTGACTTATTAGTTGGAGTAACAAGAGCTGTCGGTGTATTGGAATTAGAGACAGGTTTAGAAGCAACTTTCCTTTGTGGTATATCAAATTTATTCAGTTCTCTGTTGAATTTGACGCCAACTTTATTATCAGCTAGGATTTTCTTACCCAAACAACCAATTGACAATAATCTTAGTAAGTAATCGCTCAATTTCATGCTCCTTTGGGTTTCATTCGGTAGCTCACCAATTAATGCAAGAACAGAGCATTCATCTTTTTTATATAAGCTATCATCGTTGAAATCGTTCAAATGATAGTTGATAGGTTTGAATTCCTTCAAAGTGACATCTTCTTTGAACAATCTTTTCCTAGTTGGGACAGTTTCAAAAGTGGCAAAGAGATCCATTTTTGAACTGGAAACATGACCATCGTCGTGGTCATTATTCAATTTATCATCCTCAGTAACTTCTAATTCAAGTAAACATTCTGGATTTGTCTCAAAATACGTATAAATATTGTTCAATAATTCAGCTAAAGTGGAGGCATATGGTACGGTTTGGATTAAATAACCTCTCGGTAATTCTCTCTCTTTGAACCAACATAGCATGATTCTGATCAATGGTAGCAAAACAGTTGAAAAATTAGGATTTTTGGAATCATTACCCCAATTTTGTAGTACCGTCTTCATAAAATTGTCCAAGTATCTAAAAATAAACTTCAAGTAATCTGTAATGATCAAATTATTTTGTTTTAAATCAGTATGAACCATTTTCTTATCGATCAATAATTCAAATCCACCAATTAAAATAATCAATTGTTTGAAATAAAAGTCATTGAATATTTGCTTGTGGAAATCCAATTTATTTAAAACTTCATAGAAATCATTTTCAATGCTTTTAATATTATGATTATTGACTAAATAATTTTCTCTCAGTTTCCATTTATTTGGTAACAAGTAATAATTAAACAGTATTAAAAATTGTGATTTGAGTAATTCCATTCTATCGTTCTTGGTAATTGTGGTTCTGTCAATACTGTCAAACTCTTCAAATCTTTTCAAAAGTGGGTTTGTTAGCGGTTGTTTGGACAGAAAATTTAAAAGATTGTTAAATCCTATTGGAAGTGGCTTACTACTCAACGACGACCTAATAAAATTGTAAACAACGTTGAACTTGTCCTCTTTTAAATTATCTATTATAGCAACGTGATTGTATGGGTCACCTAAAGAGGGTAATATGAGCAAAGAAAGCTTATATAGCTCTATTGATTTACTGTAATTGTTGTTATCCTCTTTTGAGATTGAAGTTGTTGGTAGATAAGTTTTGGCAACTAGTGTTCTATACCTCGATAAATCACCTATATATAAAATACATTTGTTGATAACATAAACTATACTTGATATTGGGCCGTCAATTGGAACGTCAAATTTAGGAGTACCAGTTTCTTCTAACTTTTCAATTTTTAAGGTAGATGCAAGTTTCTTAACTGGGATATACACTGATAGTTCATAAGTATTGATAATCTCTTTCACCAATGAAAAATAAAACTCAAAACATTTCGAAACAAATTTGACAAATCTATCAAACAATTTTCTAACTTCAACGTTATTCGAACCCGAAACGGATCTATTATTTTTCAAGGATGTATTGGATTTATTTGCCTTTTTCTTAAGGTCTTTTGAAAGGTAGTGGAATTGACTTTGAAAAAATTTGATCGTTGGATGGTGGATATCAATCCATACTCTATCGACAAGCTTACCGGGTGAAATTTTGGAAAATTGAGCTAATTGAACAGAATTTTCGTTATTATAGATCATATTCAAGTTTTCAATGTTGGATAGAAACTGGTTCAAGATATATGAAGAGAATTTGGATTGAGCAAAGCTTAAAGTGCCAATCAACAACGATTCATCGGATGTGTACCTATTGGCTAAGATCTCTTGGATTTTACGTTTGTTGGTGGAAATAACCTCTTCGATCGAGAAAGAAAAGTTGAGGTCGGAAGGAGAAGAAGGTTCTTCCTGGTCTTCAAGGCCAGAGAGTGTCCTGATTGAGGTGGACATTATTTTTGGATATATGTATTAATATATGTATAACTATGTTATATATTTTAATGATTTTTTTTTATGATTTTTTTTCTTTGAGTGGGGATTGTGAATTTTGTAAAAGATGTAGGTGAAGGATGGATATGCTAGTAAATAAACTCAAGGTGTATATTTGAAAAGTGAAAAGAGGGAAGTGACGAACAAGGAGGGTGGTGAAATGTCGGATAAGCACCGCTAAATTCAGTCAAGTTTAGTAATGTTTTGATGGATCAGCTCGTTTTTGCACTGATGATGAAAATGGACAGGTGGGAGCGCCACCTGTGGCTGTGGTTGGTGATTACTAACAAGTTGAACAACCGACGATTGTCTGAACATATAAAGGCTGTGCAAGAATATGTTTATCGACCAGGATTTTCTGTTTTCTTTGTTTGTTTGTTGTGTTGTGAGTATGATGAGATAGAGTTTGAAACCGTGCAAACTCATGTACAAGTAATATAACGACTTGTTGTTTTTACTAATCGCTTACAATACCTTCTTGTCCAATCTTCATCTTCCTGAAGGCTGTTGTTTAAACTTGACTAATCAGATTGATTTTATTCATCTCAGCCACTTAATCCTTTTTTGTTCCTTAAGTTAGTTCACTTCGTACCTTAACAGCAATAGCAATCCAGTTTCACAGCCCCGTTAATCTTCAGTCTGTTTACAGTTACCATATATACATATATATCAATATCATTGACAATACCCTGTTAGCAAACTGTCATATTATGAACCTCTTCAACTCATCATCTTGAATAATTTATACGAAAAGAAGCAAAAAAATATAAATGTCTGAAGAGTACCTAGTACACATTGAAAAGAATCTCCGAGATGCTCCATCTACAAGGTTGGTAACTACTCAATTGATGATATCTTCTTCGTTAGGCTTGTTTGCTTTTATAACATTTTGTATCCTGAGATGCAGATTTCCTAATATATTCATGGCTAGAATGAACTATTTGAGTGTTTCAAATAGAAAATTCATGCCTCCAATGTTGGATACTAAATCTTTATTTAGTTGGATGCCGATCGTTTGGAGAATCAATGAGGCTGATATATTGGAGTATGCCGGTTTGGATGCATTTGTATTTCTAGGTTTTTTCAAAATGTCAATCAAAATTTTATCTATTTGCTGGATATTCTCTGTAGCTATCATATCCCCAATTAGATACTATTATACTGGAGATTACGATCAAGGTGATGACGGTAATGGGGGTGGAGATGATGATGATGACGGTGGGAATAAAAATGGTAGATTCTTTGGAGATAGTCTATTCTCTGTGAGAGGTTATGGGTTTGGAGATGCTACTGACTACAAAACATACCTATGGTTATACGTTATATTCACATACGTTTTCACTTTTATCACTACTCAATGCTTAATGGAACAAACAAGAAAAGTTATTCGTTATAGACAAAAGATTTTGGGGAACCAAAATTCAATTACTGATAGAACGATCAGATTGAGTGGCATACCTCCTGAATTAAGAAGTGAACGTGCCTTAACTGAAAGTATCGAAACACTCGGAATTGGCAAAGTTGATAAAGTTGTCATTTGTAGAGAATGGAAAAAGTTAAATCGTTTATTTAAATATCGTGAAAGTATAATAACAAAATTGGAACAATACTGGGCTGATTATCTCGGTAATAAATCAAGGGATGTTTTCAATATACGGCCGTTTGTTTCCGGTTCTTATCCTCTGAGACAAGAAGTCTCTCCTACCATAGATGAAGAAAACAGATATCATGATGATGAAAATGCTGTGGAGCCAGCAAATCGGACTTCGACAAACTCTGGTGATGAGGATTTCACCTCTGACCAACCAACACTAGACAGTACATCTGATTATGAATATCAGGATAATTCATTAGCAAATGAATCGATCCCAAGCCCAACTACGCTATTGAATTCATTTGGAACCACCTCTTATAAGAAAAGACCAAGGGTTAGACTAGGTTTCATGGGATTGTGGGGAAGATATGTTGATGCAATTGATTATTATACAAACATATTGAATGCAACCGACGAAGAAATTACTTTAGCTAGACAAAGACATTATCCTGCAACACCAACTGCCTTTATTACTATGGATTCAGTTGCCAGTGCGCAAACTATTGCTCAAGCTGTTTTAGATCCAAGAGTTAGCTTCTTGATTACAAGATTGGCACCAGCTCCGAAAGATATTATTTGGGACAATGTTACATTACCTCGTAGAGATAGAATCCTCAAAATCTACCATATTACATTTTTAACAGGTGTTCTGTGTGTTGCATTTATTTTCCCAGTTGGTTATCTTGCCACCCTATTAAATTTAAAAACAATTTCAAAGTTTTGGCCTGATTTAGGCGACTTTTTGGAAAAAAATGAATGGGCTCAAAGACTCGTCACTGATTTATTGCCTGTGTATTTGTTCACCATTTTAAATTTCTTGATCCCATTCTTATATGTTTGGCTATCTTCCAAACAAGGTTTCATTTCTTACGGCGAAGAAGAATTGTCAGTTGTTTCAAAGAATTTCTTTTATGTGTTTGTTAACTTGTTTTTAGTGTTCACAATGGCTGGTACCGCGTCCAACTATTGGGGTTATTTGAGTGATACTAAGAAGTTAGCTTTACAATTAGCAGCTTCCCTTCGTGGGTTGTCTTCGTTTTATGTTGACACAATCATTTTACAAGGTTTAGGTATCGTTCCTTTCAAACTTTTATTATTTGGTCAATTGATAAAGTTCCCAGTGTTCAGAGCAAGTTGCAAAACTCCTAGACAATTTAGAGATCTTTATAAACCTCCTTTATTCAATTTTGGTATCCAGCTCCCACATCCATTGCTGATCTTGGTTATAACTCTGCTTTATAGTGTGATGTCAACTAAGATTCTATCAGCTAGTTTAGTTTATTTTATTGTTGGCCATTTTGTGTTCAAGTATCAATTGATTTATTCCTGTATTCATCCACAGCATTCTACCGGTCAAGTTATGCCAATAATTTTTAGAAGAGTTGTTTTAGGTTTATTGTTGTTCCAATTAACAGTTGCTGGATCTCTAGCTCTATCCAACGCCTACATCCTATCAATGTGCTTGGCTCCATTACCCCTGCTGACGATCTTCTTCTTATGGAACTTCCAAAAGAATTATCTTCCACTAAGTTTCTTTATTGCACTTCGGGCAATTGACAAGAATATCACTTACGATTCGCCAAATTTGCCGATCACTCCTACTTTACCTCACTCTGGCTCGCCTCCGACAAACAACAATGCCAACAACAATAACAATACGTACACGCATAGCCATACACGTAGTCTGACTTCGATAAGATCAAGAACTATTGATGAAAGAAGAGAACTCAATCAAACATACGAGTACCCATATTTGGTCCAAAGTTTAGATGGTCCTTGGCTTGCCATTGATTCAGAACAGATTATCATGGCTACACAAGATGGAACAATGAGAAAGAGATTTACTTTCGAAGAGTTCTGATGGGCATGGTTCTTCTTGTTGTATTTATAAATAAATATATATGTGTGATTGTTATTATTTTTATTCGCTTCTAATTGTGTATTCGCCGCCTTCCTTTAGGGAGATATACCTTTTTCTATGTTTCATGCATACCTTTAATATTTTATACAAGTCAATAATCTTACTTTTGTACTACTTTAAGCTCGCCCCATTTTATAGTATCTCGTCATAATGAACCAATTGAATCCTTCGGCTACGTCTAAAAGCAGCTTAATAAAAAGTAATCGACACTTCTTTAAACACCAACGTAGTTTAACAATTCATAAATCAACTGTAACTTTAACTTAACTTGATTAATTTCATCAACGACAACAGATTTGAAATCAAGGTTAGAATATATTAAAAACACTGAAATGATAAGTAAATGTGAAGTTAGGAACTTCAGCAACTGGGACGATAAAACAATCAACGTTATCTTCCAATACTGATTATTTTCACTGTTTAACAAGACAATATGAACTGCCTCCACTAATATAACAAGATGAATAAGTTGAACCACCGTTTTAGTGACGTTCAAGATAAAGGTGTCATACGGCCAAATTAACATCACTATTGGGAATAGTTTAATTAAATTTGAGATTAAGATGGTGGTGGATATAATACTCATAAAATACTCTCTTGAGTAATAGATGTCTTCAGTGACGATATGGTTTGAAACTACTGGTGATGCAGACGTTGATCTGTCTAATTTAGGTGGGAATAGTTTGGGGTTTGTCATTTGGGGTGGGGATGGGGTTGACGATGATATTGCTGTTGAATATTGGAATTGGATGGTTGCTGGATTACCAAAATCTAAAAAGTAGTAAATCATAAACTGCATGCTGATATTTAGGATGAAGCTGTCAAGGATGGCTTTTGTTAAGAAAAACCCATACTGGAGTATGATTGTCGGGTTGTCTAGAATTAGTTTTGTAGTTAGCGATGTTTTGGTGGCATCCTCAATGTAATTTTTCTCCTCATATGCCCACGTTAGATAAACTTCGAAAAGTAGCATAAGAGTGAGTAATCGAAGGAATGAACTGTATTTTGTGAATATGCTTAGTTTAGTTTGAGATGTATTGTTGTTGTTAGTGCTGTTGTTAAACTTTGAATTGGGGAATTGATACACTTTGGAAGAATTTGAAGTCGGTGTGTATGATGGTTGGTCACTGATCGTTAAAGATTGGTTGTAAATTGTGTGTCTGTAAGCCTGAGGTTTCAAAAGCATCAAATCTATAAACAAAAGGACTTTATCAAACTCAATGTATCTATCCGCCACTTTGTTACAGCTTTCACATATCGTGAGACGTATATGGTTCCCCTTGTATCTGTCGTAAAGTGTTCTTATAGGCGTGGAGCATTCCACGCAAATCATCTTTGGTGGTGTGGAATTGGTAGGCTTGTTGGCGGCAAATTTGAAAGCCAAGTAGAGAAATCAGTGCTAATAATAAACCCTATGCCGTAATAAGTCGATTTATGTCCAGACCTGGTGATGATCTCTGGTTCCCAAGCACCAGTCCGTCAAACCATCTCCACAATGTTCAAATCAAATTGAAGGAGAAACAAAACAAGAATGAGAATTTGCGAGGCTGTGCGATTTCCAATCTTCAGTTTCTTCAGAGCAGATATTTTCTCTTTTCTTAAGGAAGGTGAGTTTATGCTACTACAATTTACTCTGACTGAAGGAACTTGCAACTTACTTTCAGTATAAATACAACGGGTAGATTCCACTCTTTTGGAAAAAATATTTTATAGAAAACATCATGTCATCAAAGGGCCCTTGTAAGTTCTTTGCCCAGGGTAAATGTCGAAATGGGAATAACTGTGCTTACTCTCACCAACTTGGAAATAACAATCGAAACAACAGCAACAACTACAATGATTACAACAATAACTATTATGGGGGAGGCAGTAACAAATACAATAACAACTACAACAATAATTCAAGATCAGGTTCCAGTTATGGAAATAATAACAACATCATGAAAGGAGGTCCTGAAACTCCACAAGAATTTGCATCACCCAGTGTATTGAAAGATAAATCGGCTGAAATTAAAAAGGATATGGATGAGATTAGTCGTGAATTGTCTCTCGGCTTAATGTTTACGTCTTACAGTCTAAAACCCCCTGTTAATATCAACCTTATAACCGGTAGAGATATGTCATTTGAAGAAATGAGATTGAAATATTATGACGCTAGACAGCAAAACAGGGTACAAAATTACGAACAAGAAGTTAATGCTAGAAAAACGGATATGATCAAGTGTAAAGATTTTTTGAAAAGGGAATCTGAAAAAGGTGCTCGTTTACTACAATTGGCAGTGTCTCGTGATCCATCCACCGTAAAACCGTTCATTGACTTCCCATTGCAACTTGCTCCACCTTCAGGTGGAATTGGATCGAGCATATTTGGAGGTGGTAATTTGAATAGCAATCCATTAGGCTCACAGGGAGCAGCAAATCCGTTTGGAAGTGGCACTGCAAACAATAGTGTGCCGGCATTTGGACAATCAGCATTTGGGGCAGGAAGTGGAGGTCCATTCAGTAATCAATCGTTAAATACGCCTACTTCATCTTCTTCTTCTTCAACGATAACCGCTTTTAACAAGCAACAAAATCCTTTTGGATCACAATTGCCAACGACTAATCCGTTTGGAAATGTTCCTGCAACTACATCTACACCAACTTCTGGAGCATTCGGTACATCAGGGTTCGGAAGCACAAGCAAACCTGGTCTTTTCGGTGCTAGCTCATCTAATGACAGTGCTGCCGTTGGTACCAATCTACCTGCAAACCCTTTTGGTTCATCGACAGCGACAGCAGCTGGTGCTTTTGGGTCTCATGGATTTGGTCAATCTGCTGGTAATAAAACTGCCTCTGCGCTTGGAAATTCGGGATTTGGCTCTTCAAATGCCACTAGCTCCATCCAATCACCATTTGGTGATGCCACTGGGCCAGGAAACAATGCTGGTTCTATATTTGGATCATCGGGTTTTGTGAAAACTTCTGGTTCTGCGTTTGGTCTAGCATCAACACCAGCTGGACTGGCACCTGTTACTACGTCCACTCCCGCCTTTGGCCAAGGTTCAACCGGATTCTCGTTTGGTAACTCATCTCAGCCGAAAGTACCTGCTGCTGCCGTTTCATCTAGCTCACCCTTTGGTGGAGCCGCCACTTCAGGATTTGGCGGTTCGCCTTTTGGAGGAGGAACTGCAGGATCTGGTCAAGGTTTCGGAGGTGGATCTTCAGCTACTATATATGTCCAAGGTGAGCCTGCTGAAGAAGGCACAAAGATGGAGGATTTGACAGCAGAGGTCATAAGATTGTTCGAAGCCCCAGCCTTTTCATTGGGTCAAGTTCCTGATGTTCCACCTCCGATTGCCCTTTGTTAAAAAGCTGTCCTTTAAAGATGTCGTATCTATAGTGGTTTGTCATTGTTTAGTTTGTATCATAGATTCTTTTAGAATAATTGTACTTCATTAATTAATTAGCGTAAGGGTATTTAACTAAACTTCTTACTGTGCATTTGCGTCAATCGTACGCTGGTATGTACTTAGCAGCCTCTTTTGGTTTTGGCTGGCTATAGCATAAGCCTCTCTATACATCTCTGTAATCTCTTGTAAAACTTCGCCTTTAGTAGTTTGTCCCTCACAAATGGCCTTCAACTTAGTTTCTAGATTTTTTCTTAAAAACGGTTTTGTCATTGATATATTATCGAACCCAATTTGATTGAACCCTTCAGCAAGCCCATAGCCTAATTCACTGGGAATTAGTATCGTTGTTTTAGATTTTCCTGCACCCTGAGCTTCCTTCAAAACGTACTGTCTGGCTATAATTTTTTCAATGTGTTCTGCGATTGTAGCATCCGTACCAATACCATTGATATCCATCAATGCAATTAGTTCTGTTTCGGTTAAATATTTTGGAGGTTGTGTTTTGCCATCCGTAAGTTTAGCGCACTGTAGTTTAACTTTTTCGTTTGCTGTAACTTCCGGGATTTTATTTTTGGATGATTCCCATTTATAATATGGGTAAATCTCCAAATAGTTTAATTTATCAACCATTAAACCCGTGGTCTTGAAATATTCTGTTCCCCACCTAAGCCTTAGAGTAGTTTTGAACCCAGTGGCATCCAGCGAGCAGCAAGCCAAAAATCTTCTAACAATATATTCGTAGACCTTCTTTTCATTTGGACCCAAACTGGTCCCTCCATGGAATTTAATAGGGTGAATAGGGGGATGCGCTTTGTCGTCATGTTTACCGGCTCTCGGTGCTCTAAATTTGCTGTGATCTTCTATCAATGATTTAGCATAACTACCCCATATTTCAGACTGATTCTGTTTTTCAATCAATTTTTTCAAATCCATTGCCTTTGGGAATATATCAGTTTCTGTTCTTGGATAGGAAACAAACCCATCATTGTATAATTTTTCAGCAGACGCTAATGCTTGTTTAGCACTCATTTTAAAATATTTTGCACAATCTTTTTGTAATTCAACGGTGGTTAACGGTAAAGGTGCCCAATTGCTAGTTGGTTTCGTTTCTAAGTTCACAACTGTTGCTTGATCTCCATCTATAGACACACAGTTTTGGTATATACACAGAGCAACAAATCTATCAAAGAGATGACCTCTTTCCCAAGTCACAGCCGTCTGTTTGTTCACCTTCTTGAAAACCAACGACAGTGTCCAGAATGTTTCTGGTTTAAAGTTTTTGATTCTCTTGTATCTATCAACAATAAACCCCAAGGTGGGAAACTGGCAACCGCCATATGAAATTACCGGTTGGTCCTTTAGAACAGGTCTGAATATAGTGGTCAAAAATCTGGTGAAACTTGCTCCGGTTCTCAAATCCATCTCCATTCTAGTGGAAACTGCATCTATAGCGTTTGTATCAAGTGATTTATGGTTGTTAGCAGCATTTATAATGTGTTGTCTTTCAAGATGAGAAAACTGTGCTCTCCATGTATTTTCTAACGTGATTCTTGGATTACCCCTTCTGGCCTGCAAAAAGATCTCAAAACCAATATATTCACCTTCTCTATCGCAATCTGTCCATATAAATAAAATGTCACAATCTCTAGCTTCTTTTGTAATGTTTTCAGCGATTTTTGCCCCATTTGAACCATTAAATTTCACCTCTGTAGGTGCTTCAAACAACCTCTGGTGATCACATTTATTCCATCCATACTGCTCTGGGAAGTCTATTTGAGTTATATGGCCTGCCACTGAAGTTACTATCACGTCACATAGTCCATGTTGTCGGAAGTCGTACCTTAAGTCGTAGTTCTTGATGAAGTTGACCTTTGAATCCCTGGATTGGAATCGTCCACCACTCAGGATATTTGCAACCGCTTTTGAGATTGAGGGCTTTTCTGCTACGCACAATATTTTCATTTTTTAATCAATTAATGGAACTTATGTAGAATATTTGGATTAATGCCTTGAAATACCACTTTGAAGACGATAGATCATCATACCTTAATTTACAAGTGAGATGAATTGATTGAATTACGCGTTAAAAGGTAAATATACCGCGCCTTGAAAAAAATATTTTGTCCGTTGAAGGAACTTTTCACCATTATTCAGAGTGTTTTTATCGTCAAAGACAACAGTTATCAGGAGACCGTCCAAGATACCAAGCTTGCAAAACTCAAATTGCCCATCTTTTTAAAACAACACGGATGTTTAATACCGTAAAAATTAGCAATATAATACTGCGAAGTGTTAAACGTTATTTATCTGCTGCTACTGAGCGGTCAACATCGTTGTCTTGCACCACCAAGTTCTACCCAATGACAGCCTCCGCAAAGAAAATCAAACACATCCATTTTAGCAGCGTAATCCCATACACACTAGGAAATGATATACAAGAGTACCTGGTATCTAAGAGTCTGGAGTATAAGAAACATCAAATCCTAAGCCGAAATCCAGATTATAAACCGGATTTCATCCCACAACCGTTAATCTCCACAATCCTTTCCTTTGAGTTCGAATCAACCTATACCGGTGGTAAAAGAGAGAAAACACAAACTTCTGAAGAAAAAAGACAGATTATGGAATCAACGAAAAATGTTAAGTACGTTCAAACTTCAAGAGGTGGGCAAGTTACTTATCATGGACCTGGTCAAGTTGTCATATATCCGATCATTGACTTGTCGACTTACCATAAGCTAACTTCGAAATGTTATGTTTCAACGTTAGAAAAATCGGTTGTTGCGTTGTTGCGCTCTTCTCCAGGAATAGGCTTGGATGCATTGACCACTGAAAATACCGGTGTTTGGGTTAAAGATCCACGAGGAAGTTTGAAGAAGATCTCGTCATTGGGCGTCAACGTCAGACGCTCTGTTACTTCGCACGGAGTGTCGATTAATTACAGTACTGATTTATCATTTGTTAACGATCCAAATATTATTATGTGTGGATTATCGGATTATAAACAAACTTCCATCGTTAATGAGTGGGTTGGACTGGGGAAAGAAAAGGCAGAAGGGGCGGAACTTGCTCAAGTTGGTGGATTATTTACTTCAGAGTTTGCGACAAGGGTTGGTGTCGATGTTGTTGAAAGTTACGTCTGCGACTTCCAGAAAGACGACAAAGAGATATTTACATGGTTAGATAAGGTTATTAGTGGTGTGTAATAATTATTAAATAGAAATTTGCGTACAAATCAAAAAAGAATTATAAGCATAAGAAAAAGCAAAAAGAAGGGCATCATATCAAATTGAATCGAATTAAATTAAATACCGATACTCAGCTTATATACATTAGGAACATATCTCGGCGGGAAATAAAGATATAGAATATATATGAAGGCAAGAACCATAAAAAATGCTGAAAGTTGAACAGTGTATGAATTTAAACTTGAGATGGACCTAGTGGAAGCCGTATTGACGTTTTTAGATTTATTTTCAGTTGGTACATTGTTGTCACGGATGATTGGCTCTGTTGCATCAACTTCTCTGTCAACTACGTCTTTAAATTTTTCGACTATTTTTTCCTTCGATTGCATTCTTTGGACATCATCTTGGATTGAGTCTGGTAAAACAACATTGCCAATACTCTTTGATAATAAAGCGACGGGTTCTGGGTTGGCGTTTTTCTTTTCAAGGATAATTGGTGGTGAAGTGATGTCTTTAGTTGAAACTTCTACAGAAGAAGCCTCCAGCTTGTCTTTATCGTCACTCCCAGTAGGTTCTTGTTGATATTTTAGGGAGGTTAACATTTCGGACGTCTCGCTTACTTTAGCTTTATACTCTTCTAATTCCACAATTAGTTTTTCTTGATAGAGTTTAGATTCCTCCAGTTCTTGCTTTAGTGTATCGTTAATTTTACGTTCGACCTCAAGCTCTTCGGTGGTGCTTGACAGTATCTGGTCTTTCATTTCAAGCTTCTTCTTTAAATCTATTATCTTAATCAAAGAAACATCATTTTCTTCTTTAATCAATTTCGATTTATTTTCGTTAGTTCTCGCAGTAGCTAGATGTTCTCTTACTAAGTTCAACTCAGCCTCTAAAGTTTTATTTCTCTCACCTGCTTTCTCAACTTTTAATTGCCATTTCTTGATTTTGTCATTCGTATCGGATTGATTTTGCTGTTTGATTTGAGATTCCAGCTCTTTAAAATTATAATTTTGTATAGATTCGGGAGTGTATTTGATGTACTTTTTCAAAAATCTTGATATCTCTTTCAATTTCTGCTGTTGGATGTATTCATTGTTAATAGATATGATCAGTTTTCTAATAACATCCTCCATATTAGCCGTAGCCTTGACGCTTAAGTTTGTGACAATCTTGTCATTGCTGTCATTATCATTTGATTGTGATTTGTTGCTCTCTGGGACGTAACCTTCGCTGTACTCACCGCCAGTGGTGTCTTCGAGTGCCGCAAGATCATCCAGAAGAGTTTGCAAAACCAAATCTTCTTGTTCCTCTATAACGTCACTAAAGATCAATGCATCTAACGAACTGTTAAATAATTCCAACTTCTTGAACTCTACGCTACCTTTGTTTAATGTCTGGGTAACTAAATTCTCATAGTCACTCAAACTGACATAATTGAACTCAGCAACTTTACATGTAATTTTCTTGTGTGCCAGTTGACTTTCCAAGGTTGTACCTAAGTCCAACTTGTCTCCAATGTGTAATTCGTATTCTTTATGCGGTTCCAGTTTCTCGTCGTTAATAAAAGTACCGTTTGAAGATTTCAAATCTTTTATGTATAGGGTGTTGTTTTTAATGAATAACTCAGCATGGTTTCTTGACAAAACCCTTGAGTCAAAAAACCCATCGGTGATTTTATTGGTAACTTTTGGAACGTTCTGTCTTCCAATCCTTAAAGCATCTGGAGCTAATGGCACACTTAAGATCTTAATGAACTCCGAAGGCGTTTGATCAGGTGAAAGGAGCTTCACCACATGGACAAATTGTTGGAGGGCTGGAGGCTTAGCTTCGTTTGGTAGTTCGTCTATGGATGTCATGTGGGAAGATGGGGACCCATTCAAAGCAGAGTTATTACTCATTGGGTTGTAATTGCTGTGTGATTTAGAAGAAGACCTTTTCCTTTGGAAGGACGGCGCAGTTGTTGAAGCTTTCCCTGTTGATGTTGAAGCTTCTGCATTTGACGGTTTAATACTTCTTGTTGACATTTTCCTTTTGTTTTTTCTAAGTTGATGAGGTATATTGATTAACCGTAGTGTGTGCTTCTGATGGGTATAATTACGAGAAAGGTGTGATTATTCCTTGAGTGTGCCGAAATGTGGGGAGATGCTAAAACAAAACAAAGGTCTATTTTATATATGCGTGTGCAACTTAGAGAATGTTTAAATCGTTCCAATTGAAATGATTGAAAAATACAGCAAAAGGTGTGTGGTTGTGAAGACCGTATATTCTTTACCGTATAAAGTACAGTTAAAATGAAGGACAATCAAAATTCAAGAGAGAAAGAATTTGATCATAAGCAAATTTTGTCACTTGATACTCTGAAACTACAACCAGATCATATTTTTTTATCTACTGATTGGTATTTTGAAAAGAAGAAATTTGGATCCAGGTACAAGTATTGGTCGTGAGGTCGTGATCGTTGCGCGACAAGAGGCTTGTTGTGTTTTGACCGCCTTCTGCCCCACTACACCCCATATTGGAGAACCTTTGTTACTGTGGGACAAGGAAATGTTGTCCTTATAACTGTGATTATTATGGTTTGAGTTGATTTCAACTTATCTTCAATCTGATGATAATTTAATTGTATTAAGAAGCTTCGAATAATTTGGGATTCCTAGAAAATGTAGATTCTTGCTTTCATAAAAATAAAGTTGTAGGTTAATCATCTCAAATGGGAAGGAAGAATATTTTATTTTTTTGCATAATTATGTTCTCAAAGACGTGAAAGCCAAAAAAAAAGTATTAACATAAGGGCGAATTAATATTAACCAGAAGAAAAGATAAGAAGATTAAATATATAATTTAGCCTAAGTAACAATTGGATCGACTGAGTCAGAAACATCTAATCTTTGGCCATCAAGATCAGCATCTATGACGGGGGTAGCAGTTTCAATATCGTGAGAGTCAGGAACATGGAAAACACCAACCTTCAAAAACAAACTTAAAACCAGGGCAAACACACAGCATCCAAAACCAAAGTAGAACGCATAAGTAAAACTAGTCCATAGTTCGGGAATGTTGTCATATTGTCTCGTGGTACCATAATCTGGATTTTTAGCACTAATAATGGCACTTGTAATAGCCAAACCAATAATTGCACCCAATTGAGAGACAGTGTTTAGTAAACCAGAAGCAGAACTTTGTAAAGATTTATCGACAGAGGAGTAAGTAACCATTGTGGAAATGTTGAAAGTAAAATCGGCTCCAACAACAACGAAGATAAATGAAATAAATGGGCCTGACCAATAAGATCTGTTAACGGACATTGTAGCCCACAGGATGTGAGCCACTGAAAACCCAATAGTTCCTAAGATCATTAAAAATCTACCTGGAATGATGTGCAAAGTAAGTGCAGCAAAAACGTTAACCAAAACACCTGATATAAACATAGGACAATACTTAGCAGTTGCTAAAATTGGAGAATTATGTTTGATTTCCTCGAAGTAAATAGCAGAATAATAAGTGAAAGCACCTTGGAATCCTAACCAACTAAAGAAAATAATAGCTGCACAGAGGGCAAACTCCTTATTTTTCCAAATCTCCATTGGAATCAAAGGTCTGGTTGGGACATAGCACTCATAAACCACAAATGCAATAAGTAAAACAATGCCAACAACCAATAATGCAAGAATATATGGGGTGTGCCATCTATCTTCTGTAGCATCAACTTGAGTCATCGAGAAACAAAGTAAAGTGACACCAGCTAACGATAGGAAAGCTCCTCCATAATCTAAAATCTTAGTAGTTTCTTTAAGCTCAGTAAATTTGAAAGGTTTATCGGCAGGCAATGAAAAAATGGCACAAAAAGTTAGTAAACCATAGACAATTGCGTAGAAGTAATGGATACTTCTCCAAGAACCAACAAATTGAACGCAAATAGCACCGGCCAAGTAACCAACAACTGATCCTAACGGCATCCCAGCTGATAAAACAGAGTTAAACCTATTTTTACGCTTCGAACCTTCTTTATAAACGGCACCTAAAGTACCAAAAGCACTAGGGACGGATAGAGAAATAAGCATACCACATAAACCACGGCAGATACACAAACCAACGAAATTATTGACAAACCCACCAATCAATGAAAAGACAGCATATAAGCCAAAACCTATCACAATCGAATTCCTACGCCCAATAGAATCAGCCAACGAGCCCATGAATAGCAAACATGCACCGTTGGAAAGGTTAATGGAACCAATTAACCAGGCAGTTGTACCACCAGTAATATCAAAGTATTCTGCAGTTTGGTTGACTGAAATTAAGTAAGCGCCTGCTGTCATTGCAGTACAAGCAGGGGCAAATGTAAGAACTATGATACACATAATTTCTTGAAATGATGATTTAAAACAGCTTGGACGTGATTCCAAATGACTCACTGTGGAGAAAATGGACGGTCTTCTTGACAAATTAGAGCCTTGGTCATTGTGTTCATTGTCATTTTCAAACTTCTGGATATTGTTCACTAAGCCTTGAGGTTCTTCCTCCTCCCCAGCAGCCATAGTTCAAATATGGGTCCGTTATTAGAAGTATGCTTAACGAGAAAACTAAAAGGGACGAAGGGTACTTAAGGCTTGAGTTTGTTTTCAGTTTAGTTGTTGATATAAGGGCCCAGGAACTTTGGTATATCTTAATCTCTTCGGCTCTAGAGTCTACCAGTCAGTGTGCAAGTAGATTCGATACTATTTACGTATCCAAAATATCTAGAATATAACAAGAAGAAGAATGAATTAGAAATATGGATGGGTCATCAATTTGGAAATTTAGTCTATATATAAAGGGTAATAAAAACCTCGCAAAACAAAAAGAGCGAAAACGGGAATATAATTTTTTACCAATTTCTCACCAAGGATTTGCCGAGTGAAAGCGCCCCAAATGCCAAATGCCGGCTTGGTGCGGCTCGCGGCGGGAGGGTCAGCAATTTTTTGATAATTTCTTCACAACCTGCAAAACGTAAAACCTCTTTCACCCAACTGCAAAACGATTCCTTTCGTTTATTTTCCTCTGTAGTGAGTCTGTAGGTAAAATAAGTTATTTGAATAAGAAGAAGGGTATGAATTGTTGGTGTTCTGTGCATGAAACCCTTCATGATGAAGAGTGTCATGTAAAATTGCGAAAATCCACTGACAGGGTTCAGAGAAGCTGACAAAGCCCTAAATTTGGCAGTAGTTAAAAAATGATCTGTTGCTGGTAAGAAGATAGGTCATATAAGAATACAATACAATTATTGAAGGGCATATTGGCCCTGTGCCCAAACCACAGCTTTGATTTCACATCTTGAGGCAGTGCAACGGAGAAATCTCTCCACATGCGGGGAATGCATCCGAATCTGGAAACTACGAGCTCCGTAAATTTCCAAAATAATCCGAAAACTGGGAAAAGGCGTTTTTTTTTGCTTACAGAACCATTCATGTTAGGTTCTATTTTTTCCTCAAGTAATAGATCGAAAACAAATAGACCACCAGATTTAGTTCAGGATAATGCTTCTGTTAATTATCGTTTATTGGCCAAAAAGCGTGGACTATTCGCTCACTTCTCTATTCGACTTTATTGCACCAAAAGATGTATATTGAGGCAAATCTTTCCATGCGGGACATGATTTCCCAGTACCCTTCACACATGGCTTAAAACAGAAATAATTTGTTCCGTGTCTGTCTCGCACTCCTTAATCTAGTTTTCAGTTGAACAAACTATACATTAGGCAGGTTATCAAGAGTAGGTGTTTTCATGTTACGAAACGTCACAGATGTATTGTTCGAATAACCTCTACTTGACATATTATAGATCAAAGATGAATTTCAATAAATACATGATTAAAATAAGAGCAAGCTAAGTTGCTGAATCTAACAAACAAATCCGTTTGGATAAAAGAAATGTTTATAAAATCCTATATCACACTCATGGCCTCAGGACTAGGAATACCACCTAAAACGAGGATTGTTCACAATCGAGAACGAAGTTAAAAACAACCATAACTGAAACTTTACGAACAACATGTCCTGCGACATCAGATCTGGAATCTCGTCCTTTTTGCTTCTCTTCGCTGTTCCAAGAAATCACCTGTATCATAACGTTAACTTGAGCACCAAGTTGTACTTCTATGACAGCCGGCGCATACATTATATCTACTGAGACAGCATCCAATTACTTTGCACTATCTGGTGGCAAAGCATCTTGGATATTTGGTTCTATTAATTTAGCCAACGGTGCCTTTTTGTTACTCATGGGTTCGTATTCTTTAGGTTGTAAGAATTCGATCGTTGTTGCGGTATCCATTTCACGCTGTCTCTTCATTAATCTGTGGGTTTATGAGGAGCTTTGTTGCATTATGTATATTCCGTGTGCTATATGGTGTCGTCATGTCAATGGTTGTTATTAGTGCATTTGGCCCTTTGGGTGCCGTTTATAAGGATGGCTCAAGACGTAAAAATAACTTGAACTCTGCCTTATTTGCCAGTATGCGATTAGGCTCCGTTATTGGTAACGTCGGTGGCGCTGTTTGTGTTCAGTTTATTGGGTCCTGGTGAAGTATACATTATTTCTTCGCTATTTTTTATGCTTTCCTAACTGTATGTGCTTTCTATTCCGTTCCAATAAATAAGAAATTTAATTGAAAATAAGTTGCTGACACTATGAAAAAGTTGGATTATGGTGCTCTATTTTCATTAGCCGTATTGACAATTCAATGACTCAAGTTGATGTACTTGAAGATGGATGAAGAACACCTTATATTATTGCGCTGTTAGTGATTGGTATTAATTCCAATGGAAATTTGGAGGAACAAAGAATTCACAATTTGCGTTTCAATTTTGTTCTTTTGTTAGATGAAATTAAGCGGTGCCTTTTCATAGTATGCAGTTACTTATTTTGAACAAGTTTTGGGAAACACACCTTTGCTAACAGCGACAACGTTTATGAGGATATGCGTTACTGGTATATGTCTCACTATTTTTGCAGCAATTGCGTTACATATCATCCTGGGTAGATTCTTGATGTTGGGTGGTTGCTTAAGGTTTGATGTTGTGTTTGCACTTTCAGCAACGATGGTGAAAGATAGATCATATTAGTCAAGTTCATTTCTTGGGCTCATCACTGTTCTTTTAGAAGCTGATCTATGTTTCAATGCTTCTTCAATGGAGACATATTCTTCAGTCGTTAAAGGACTTCAAAATTAAGCATCAGAGCTGTCGAATACCCTTATACAGTTGGCTGATACCGCTGGATTAGTCGTTACAAGTGCTATTGTGGGTTCTGTTAATGATGACTTTGGAACCAAAAGACAGCAAGATGATTCTGACAAGTTAAGCAACAGTTTTAGATATGCTTATTATTTTGGGTTGGGATGTTGCGTTCTAAGTACGATATTGAGTTTGATCCTGAAAGTTGGTACTTTTCATGCCAAGGATGTTACAGTAGAAATAGATACAGAAGCCGGAAAAAATTGGCGGTAATAATCGAAAGATGTGGATTATTCAACAGAGGATTTAAAAAGTGAAAACCTTCGATGTCATTAAAATATATACAATATAATCTTAAATATCCACTTTTAAAGACTAAAATCAGGCAAAGGAGGTAAAATGGAGGGGGGGGGGGGAATCAGAAGGCTGTGCAACTAATGGGAAAAAGTTTGAATTCCGATGTACTGGACTATTCAATAGGCTTTTCTACAAGATGCACTTCATCTCCCCCTGGTGAGGCTGATAGTATATTTGTTCAAATATCAAGGTTATTGTTAAAGAACATATATATTTACTATGTATTTGGGTAAGGGTACTGTACTGTTTGATTTTCCTCGGCTTTCGCTTGTTATATTTTGCTGGCTTGTGTGCTTGTGGGTGTGGTACTTCCACCTCGGCTATCTCTCCATCCCTTCCTTTGGTCCCCTCCACGTGCTCCGTCTTCTCTCTCGTCCGCACGCGACTCCTTTCACACCTGTCAGAAGACAACCAATTAATCTGACGTAATCACATACTAGTTTATAAGCATATGATTAGATAAGCTGACATCCAACATCTCAACGCCCGAAAAAAAAAACATAACTTTAGATCGGCCGGTACCCAGTTTCTAACCAAACCTGGGTGTTAATTAATCAACCACTTCAAGGTGGATGGGCGTATTGTTAATAGCCTGATCAGTCATGCTGGTCACACACATCCGAATCGAAGAACATTTGCATCCTCTTGATATTTAATTCATTCCGATAATATCTCGAGATATTTATTGAACAGCAATCTTGATTACCTGCAAAATCAAGTTTTTCTGGTGACAATTCACAGGAATTTGAAGTCTTTTTTTATATCCGTTATACTAGTGCAATATATCCTTGGATTTTGCATACTCTATAACATCTACCTGACTAACTAGCGCCGACATATACAAACATTTACCTACAAGTGTTGCTCATTTGAGCTTTTCAACTGAACTTGCAAGGTAGAAAAAGAAGAATATAAAATCACATATAAAATATTCGCCTGACCTTCCCCTCGCAATAACTTCTTCTCATCAAACTATAACCACAAAACAGTCACATAATAGGAGATGCTGCTTCAGACATTAGCGCCTTGGAATCCTTCATTTTCTACAGCTATTGCAACTGAACTGGAAACCGAGCCATTTGTTACATTTTCGTTTGCCAATGTTGATTCAAAAGGTTTACCACATACAAGAACATGCGTCTTTCGTGGATTTTTGTTCGATGATACAAAGACGAATGTGTTAACTTTTACCACTGATAAGAGAACTTCTAAATACAAAGATTTATGTAACAATCCAAATTTTGAAGCTTGTTTCTATTTCCCCAAACTAAGGAAGCAATTCAGATTCAGCGGGGTTGTTAAGATGGTCACTGATGACACTTACCCAAACATCATAATCTCTCCTGGACACCACACACATAAAGATCATTACCATTTTAATATGGGTAGTGATGATGAGTACGACGATGAGGATGACGAATCTCAAAAGGAATCTAAAAAGGATACTTCGCATATAGAGGATACTCCCTTAGTTGAGCTTGAAGAAGATTTTTATTCTCCTTCCAATGGTTCTACAATTGCATCCGCATTGAATTATAAAATACTGTCACCCGCTCAACTCAAGAAGACGGATTCTTCCTATGTTTCCTTACATGACTTGTCCTTATATTCACAACAACTACAATCACGCCCAATACCCGAACGTACTCCATCTAACATCGCTTCAACCACCACTAATAATACTAGTTCCAATGACACCAGCTCAACTTATACGCCACATCCAGAGACACAACAAAAAAGTTTTTTACAACCGCCAACTAAACAAGAATGGGAAGAAGAAAGAACCAGATCATGGTCTACTTTATCTCGTCAAATGAAGCGTTCATTCAAGAGACCACCTCCAGGCACTTTACTATCGGAGGAGAAATACAAGTTGTTAGATGCCATTAACAGAGGTGTCGATGGTATGAGTGGTAGCACCAAAGAGGTTGATAATAACTTTGTCCTTGTCTGTATGTTTGTCAAGGCTGTCGATCAAGTTGATTTAGGCGGAGCCTCCGCCGGTGGCAATGATAAGAGATACTTGTATAAAAAAAGTTACGATATCGATGCTTGGACTGAATACGAGGTTTGCCCTTGATAAGTTTTGAGTTATGTGATTGTTTCTTATGTTATTCTTTTGATTAATTTTGAATTCTCTTCATTTTCGATTTTATCTTCATTTCATTATAATGATGGCATTACATGCTTCACGTTTTATGTCTTTTCTGAGACTGTATTATTTGTTCAGATTACTTTCTTTTCTATTATAGTTTTTGAACTTGGTTATGAATTTTATTCCTTTAATCTTTTAATTTTCTATTATAATGAGATTATTTTCTTCTTTTTATTATGTTTGTTACTATCCCTGTGTCTTTTTTGTTTTGTTTCTTCTTTTAAGTCTTTAGTTCATGTTTATAAATATTAATGTTTACCTTTTTTCCTTTTTCAGATATCCTTTCTTTAATTAAATTAATTGATCCACTGTTGCCATATCGACCTCTAGGTTCGGCTTCTACTTGTTTACCTTTTGTGTGAATTGTTCATTTCTCAATTGATATCCCGCTTTTTCTTTCCTCTTCTTTATCCCACGCTTTTCTTCTCCACTCGTTGCTTTAGCCATTCTGAGGCACAGGGCATCATATAATATATATATATATTAGAAGACCATATATCCAAGTTAAAGAGTAAAAAGTAGACCACCTAAAGTCTTGCATGCACTTGCCTAATTAATTCGAGCCCAGTGCAATTACATGGCTGTGCAAATATGTTAGCGGGAAATCTCCAAAAGCCGCCAGCGGCCATCAACATACCATCATTTTTAATGGTTAAGCATAAACGCCCAATTATCTGCCTAATAAATTGATAGCGCTTTGTTGTTAAGCAGTGGGATGCTATAGCCGAAGCGGTGATGAACCATGGATGTTCATGTACAAGTAAATTGAAGAGTCATTTTAAACGGTTAATTCCAAGTGAAAGCAAAAAATTGATGGACATCGATTTCGGGGATCGGTTTACACGTTGTTGTTCTAGTGAGTCTGTTCCTGCCATTTATCTGGCTTTGAAGATTGACTCTTATGATTTGGCAGTTGATCCACCTTGTGCTAAGAACAACAAGTTGTGAGTTTGGTTGTATTAGCCGAGTTTCGTACAAACATAGTTACTTATATCTATATATATATTCTGTCTTTATTTATTCAATCAGTATTTGTTATCTATTCGCTTCGTTTCCCGATCAAGCAGAGCTGTAGTTCGCAATCGTATGGGAAAGTAAAGGGAAGCCAAATTGGACCGCAGCCGCACACCTTTACAAGTTTCCCGCTAAAAAGCAAACAAGGAGCAATTAATTCAGCCTCAGAAAAGGCCTATCTCCATTGAACGTACATTCTAGCTTCTATAAAGGCCTTGCAAATTCCTCCATTTTTCTTTGATTGATCATTCCTGTTTTTCCCATAAGGACTCTCTTATTTTTCATCAAAACCAAATACCACAAAATACAATACATAATGGCATCATACACCGAGACTTACTTCCCAACTGAGCCAACCTCTCCCAAGATGGTTACTGAAAGCGTCCCAGGTCCAAAGGGTAAAGTTCAAATCGAATCATTATCTGAAGTTTACGATACCAGATGTACTTACTTCTTAGCTGATTACGAAAAATCTTTCGGTAACTATATCGTTGATGCTGATGGAAACACAATGCTAGATTGTTACTGTCAAGTTGCCTCTATCCCATTAGGTTACAACAACCCAGCCCTATTAGAAGTTGCCAAGTCAGACGCCATGGCTAGAGCTTTAGTCAACAGAGCAGCTTTGGGCAACTTTGCTGGTGTTGAATATGAAACTGCTCAAAGAAACTTATTGAAATATGCCCCAAAGGGTCAAAAATACGTCTGGAACGCATTATCTGGTGCCGATGCTAACGAATTGGCCTTCAAGGCTGTCTTCTTCAATTATCAATCTAAAAAGAGGGGCTTCACCAATGGCTTCACCGAGGAAGAAGAATCCACTTGTATGGAGAACATTGCTCCAGGTAACCCGGAATTAGCCGTCATGTCTTTCGACAGGGCTTTCCACGGTAGACTATTTGCTTCTGGCTCAGTTACTAGATCCAAGCCAGTCCACAAGATGGATATGCCATCATTCAAGTGGCCAAAAGCTGAATTTCCAGCTTACCAGTATCCATTAGAAGCTAATGCTGAGACCAACTCACAAGAAGATGCTAGATGCTTAGCCATCGTTGAAGAATTATTTAAGAGCTGGCACTGTCCAATTGCTTGTGTTATCGTTGAACCAATTCAATCCGAAGGTGGTGATAACCATGCCTCAAAGACTTTCTTCCAAGGTTTAAGAGACATTACTTTGAAATACGGTGCTAAGTTGATTGTCGATGAAGTTCAAACTGGCTGCGGTGGTACTGGTTTAATGTGGGAACACGAAAGATATGAAATCACCCCACCACCTGATTTAGTCACTTTCTCCAAGAAGATGCAATCTGCTGGTTACTTCTTCAACGATGAAGAACTTATTCCAAACATGCCATATAGACAATTCAACACTTGGTGCGGTGACGAAAAATTGATCATGCTATCTGCTGCTATCTGTAAAGAAGTTGACGAAAAGAACTTGCTAAGTTCTATTTCTGCCACTGGTGAATTCTTATTCGGTGAATTAGAAAAATTACAACGACAATACCCTACTCACTTAGCTAACTTGAGAGGTAAGGGCAAGGCTTGTTTCATTGCCTTTGACATGCCAAATACTGCTACCAGAGACACTTTCTTGAAGAAGATGAGATTAGCTGGTGTCAACATGGGTGGTTGTGCTGAAGTTGGTGTTAGATTAAGACCAACTTTAACATTTGAAAAGAAGCATGCTCAAATCTTGGTTAATATCATATCAAAGGTTTTACCAGCCTTATGAAAATGTTTTCAATTTTTCTAACTTGTACATTCATATGTTTCTTTAATTTTCTGACGATATTTGTTTTTATGTTTTCTTTGTTTTAGCTGCTCTATATATAGCTAATATCTTTAATTTTGTATATTTATTCAATTTCTCGTAATTATAGTGATTGATTGTGTGCGGCTGTGGTGGATCTCAACCTCTAAATTAAAGGTGAGGGGGAATGTTAACAAAAATATATCTTCTACTTTCTCTTTGCCTTTTTTCTTTGTACTTTATTTTAATTAACCAATGATTCATAAACAAACCCCTTTATTTTCTTGTTAATACTAATAATGAGAGAATACAATTTTTTTGACATCATTGTCTTTATGACCTTGGCTGTCATTAACATGTTTTCAAATTACTCGATTATGGAAACCACAAGTTTCCTTCTTTCAAATCTACCCTTTTGTAAGGTCACCATCCAAATGAATAAACCTTTACTGAACGGAGCACAATTACTAACATCTTAATATAACCACAACTTTTGAAATACAGTGTTTTACTTACCAATTGATGTTTTCTTTATTGGATTTGTTGAACCGTTAAACGTTAAAGATAACACAAACAGACAAGGAACGCTTCATCAATACGTCTTGGTTCAATTAATCAAGAGATTTCTTCCATTACTAGAGGAGGGCCATCCTTCATATTCATTTATTTCCAATGCAGTCTGGAAACGATTTTTTGATTATAGAGCAATTTTCCAAGCTTGGAATGGTGTTGAAAACAGTTATTATGAGGAACTGAAAGACAACGATTTGAAAATAAAAGGGCTATGGATTAAAGCCTCTTGTAGACCCAAAGATCACGATGTTGTCTTGTTTTATATCCCTAATTTTATAGTATTTGGGAAAACCCCTCATTTTTACACTGAATATTTACTGACGTTGCATTCGTTATTGATCTTGCAGGGTTTTAGAAGTCCAGCAATTTTTGTTCCTCAATTGCCGATGTTGCCTGATAAAAGTGCAATGTTTCCTAATCAATTGAAAAATGTTTTGGTCGCATGGGAGTACGTTACTAGTTTATGTTCTGAGTCTAAATACTTTGTTTGTGGTGATTCAAGTGGTGGCAACTTAGCTTTAAGCTTCTTGTTATTCAGACAAAATCCAGATTTTAAGATATTTGATGATTTCGGTGCAGGCTCAACCGACGAAGATCGAGTTGATATCTCTAAGATTGATGAAACTACTGATTTCAATTCTGACAAAGAAAATGAACCAAATCCATCAATTCCTGAAGACATTCGAGATTATAAAATGGTTAGACCCTTTGGAGTACTTCTAATCTCTCCAATTTTAAAATTTAAAGGGATTTTCAAAAGAATGAACGAATCCGGGTGTTCTGATTTTTTGAGTACAGAGTTTATTGATCATCTAGCCAGTAGATACGTTCCAGAATCCATTTCGGATTACGATTTTCTACACAGTCCTGGGTTCTGCAACAATATCAACACCTGGAAAGAAGCATTCCCTGAAATGGGAGTTTTGTTAATTTGGGGTAACGAGGAGCTATTAGCCGGAGAAATTTCAGAGTTTGGTAGTATGTTGAGTCTGGCTGGCTCTACCAAAAAGTGGAAAGCAAATAACAAAATTCATTCTTGGCCTTTCATGTCGTTCACCACGGAAGATGCACAAGATGAAAAAGAGGATAGTTGTTTTGCAATGGCTGCGATTATCTCAAGAATGACATTGTGGCACACTCCAACTTACTTGGATCCCGAAACTGCACAGGAGCCAATGAATTTGTTGACTATTGATGATGACCATTTGTGATGACTATGATAGCCTGAATTGATACTCGTTGCTACTTTGTGATACCTATATGTCATGTTGTATATAAGGTAAGTATTCCTCAATCTTAATCTGACTCACGTGATCATTATACGTCATCACTCGTTGATCGACCTTATTATTTCAATTACGTAATCCACCAATTTCCGCTGCTTAAATAAATAAGTAAATAATTCTTTAGTTTGTTTGAAAAATTCACAAATTTTGCAAATTTTTTTCGCTTTAGACAAAAAACTTTAAATATATCATATTTACGGAGGTATCTATATGGCTTGTGATCTAAAAAGAAAGGAGAACTAGAGTTGTTTATTTACACTTCTGTATAGATTAACCGAATAGACTTCACATTTGAGCCATATCATGCTACGATCCGTTTCAAATAAGAGAGTAAACATATTACCGAGATATCTTGCTCTCAGACAACAATTAAAAGGCAAAGTGATACATAGAGATGCAAGCTTTTTCAGTGTTATAGAGAGAGAAGTTGATAAACCCGCCAAAATCCCCACATTGGATGACATTTATGACAGAGTAAAGGCAAGAGCTAAAACTAGATCCAAAGTGGAAGGAACTTATTTAACCAGTTCAACAGATAACGTCCTAACTCCGCTTTCGGCTTCTCGTGTGCAAACATGGACCCTATTTGAAGCTTGCCTAATGTCAAAGGATTTTGAAAGAGCAGACTTGATTTTACAGACAATGACTGAAATTAAGGATCTTAAAAATCCAAACAAACTAGCTTCTTTCTTTACCGATGGTATCTGCGAGTTTTTGAAATTCTGGGGCTCCTTGGATTCAGTTAAGATGTCTGATGTCAAAGGCTGGTTGGATCATTTATCAATCAAAAATTCGGACTTCAAAACTGACCCACGAGTGGCCGCTTGGTTGATAAAACTTTCGTTTGCCAAAGGTTTACCTGTTGATGTTGTGATCGGAGAAATTTCGAATTATAATAACGCAAGCTTCAAAAGTCATAGATCGGATGTTCTAAGATACATTGATATCATCGGAATTGTAAATCTTAGAAAGTTAGTTAGCTATGCACCAGATCTAAGAAACGACTTGCCGGAAGATTACAAAGACTTATTTGAGTTTATTGGATCGAAGGAAATGATAAGTTTAGAAAATAAAGTGAATCTCGAAGCACAACTTGACGAATCAACTGAAGAAAAAGAAACTTTATTTGCATCATCTACGCCATCATCATCATTAGAATCCTCTTTACAGCAAAGTACAACGCAGTCGAGCACAGGAATACCCTCAGAAGATTTAACTGCAACTTCAACTGATTCTAAAACACCACAGGAAGCAACTACAACAAGTATGCCATTAGACCAAGATCCAGGTACCATTAAAAATAACCTTGGCGACCTTAGATCCGTTTCGTCTTTCAACTTAAAAGTTATTCGTCATTCTTTGCTAGGCTTAGCAAGTTCACAAAACAATGGTGCGTTTTTCAAACAACTGATTGCTCTTTGTAAAGAAGCCGAATTAAATTTTAACTACGAAGAATTAGAGGTGAAAAGCAAAGTTTTAGAAATTGATTTATTTGACCTGAAGAATACACTATCATTAGAACAGCAAGACAAATTTGATGAAATCTTGGATCAAGTTTCAAAAGAACGTCAAATTGCTCTTGAATCCACAATGACCGAAGCGGCTCGTCAGAAATGGGCCTACGACTATGAAACGTTAAAAGATAAAGCAATTCCATCATCTATTGGTGTCTATTTACATCTATGGTTGATGGAACTAGCACCACTGATCGAAAGAGAAGTTAAGGAATACTTTGAGGCTAGAGATTCATTCCCTGCCCTGACCGCCGATAGAATTAATGGTGAACATATGAGAGTTTCCAAAGCTAATAAGGCCAAAGAAGATGCCAGTACTGAATCTTATAGAGAGAAACTTAAGTATGGCCCATTCTTAGCTTTAATGAAAGCCGAAAAGTTGGCTTCTATTGCCATCATTGAAGTTATCAAGCAGGCTGTTACTGGTGATCCAACTCGTGGATTATCGGTTTCCAGGCTAGTTATGTCTATTGGTAGAGCTGCTGAGTTGGAACATAAGTCAGAAAGAATTTTGGCATCTGATGTTGACGTTAACAAATATTTCAAAGCAATGAAAAAGACCAACGAATTCAAGAGATTTATCAGAGGTAACAAATCCAGTGAATATATCCAACGTGCAAATGAAAGGAAGTTCCCAAATAAAAATACAATGCAAACTGAATCTGCCTTGCAAAATTGGGACGTTGATACCCGTTGTAGAGTAGGCTCTGTTTTGCTTTCCATGTTGTTGAAAGTTGCAAAGATTGATGTTCAAGGTACCGATCCAACTACTGGTGAAGTTAAGAAGGCTTTAGCTCCTGCATTCTATCACACATATGATAAGATTAACGGTGGTAAAGTTGGCGTTGTCAAGGTGAATCAAAGATTCACCAGGAAATTGGGTACTGATAGATTAGACAATGCGATCCACTCGCAGGCATTGCCAATGATTGCCAAACCTCAACCATGGACTACATATAACGATGGTGGGTACTACTTATCCAAGCACTTTGTCATGAGAGCTAAAGATGCTCCAGAACAGCATGCATACAGTAAAGCTGCTGCTAATAACCATAAGATGGATTCTGTTCTTTTAGCTTTGAACAATTTAGGTTATGCTTCATGGTCAATCAACAAGAAAATTCTGGAAGTTATGACTGAAGTGTGGAACAGCGGTGAAGAGTTCTTAGAAATTCCAAAAGTTAATGGTGATGCTTTAGTACTACCTCCACCTCCACCAAAGGGTTCCACTGTTATTGAATTTATCCAACACAAACAAAAATGTTCCGAAATTGCTAATCAATTTGCTAAAGAAAGATCCATGAGATGTGATATGAACTATAAATTGGAAATTGCCAGAGGTTTTGCGGGTGAAAGAATTTTCTTCCCACATTCTTTAGATTTCAGAGGTAGGGCTTACCCAATTCCACCTCATTTCAACCACTTGGGTAGCGATTTATCAAGAGCTTTGTTGGTTTACTGGAAGGGTAAAGAATTAGGTGAACATGGATTAAGATGGTTAAAGATCCATACATGTAACCTGATGGGTATGGATAAGATCACCTTAGACGAAAGAGTGGCATATGTTGACCAACATTTGGATGAGATTTTGGACAGTGCCAGAGATCCACTAGGTGGTGAGAGAAGCTGGATGAAAGCTGATAAGCCATGGCAATTCCTTGCATCTGCAATGGAGCTAAACGAGGCTTTAAAATGTGACGATCCAGCTAAGTTCATCTCTCATCAACCTGTTCATCAAGATGGTACATGCAATGGTTTACAGCATTATGCTGCATTGGGTGGTGATGTTGAAGGTGCTAAACAAGTCAATCTAATTCCTGGTGATAAACCATCTGATGTTTATACACATGTTGCCAAGTTGGTTACTACTTCTGTCGAAGAAGATGCTAAACGTGGTGTTCCTGAAGCCATTGCTGTTAGACATGTCATTTCAAGAAAATTAGTGAAGCAAACTGTGATGACCAGTGTCTATGGTGTTACATTCGTTGGTGCTAGAGCTCAAGTTAGTAAAAGATTGAAAGAAATTGATTTCGATAAAGATTTAGCTCCTGACTGTTCCAAATATCTAACTGTTAAAGTTTTCAAGGCTATTAGAGAACTATTCGACGGTGCTCATGCTATTCAGGATTGGTTGGCTATTGTTGCAAAGAGAATTTCTAAGTCTATTAGATTAGATGTTGAATTAACCAGTACCCCTGAATTCATGTCATCTGTCATTTGGACTGCTCCATCTGGTCTACCTGTTGTCCAACCTTACCGTGATGGTACTCAAAGAATGGTTCAAACCAATTTACAATCCATTGTTATTACTGACCCCTACGAAGTTAAGAATGTTGATGCTAGAAAACAAGCTAATGGTTTCCCACCTAATTTTATCCATTCATTAGATGCTACACATATGATGTTCTCTGCCAATAAGTGTTCGGAACAGGGTTTAACTTTTGCTTCAGTTCATGATTCCTATTGGACACACGCCACTGATACTTCCAAAATGAATGAAATTCTAAGAGATGAGTTTATTTCATTGCACAAGACCAACTTAATTGAAAAGTTAAAGTCTGAATTTGAACAACGTTATAGCGGATTTTTGATGGTTGCTTCAGTTGACGCTAAATCTGATGTTGCCAAAGCTGTCAAAGAGTTTAGAAAATATCTTTCAACAAGATTAAATAGAGCTGCTACTTTAGCCGACGAATTGAAATTGGAAAGAGAAAGAATAACTCTATTAAATTCCGAAGATCCAAAAGAAGTTACTCTAGGGAGACAATTGAAGACATCTATCTCCATTTTGGAAGATATTGGATACGATCAGTCTTATGTTGATTCATCTGACGGTAAGTTTAAGATTTTAGTTCCATTTGAGATCCCACCTATCCCACCAAGGGGTGACTTTGACGTTTCTGTTGTTAAAGACAGTCCTTACTTCTTCTCCTAATGAACCTTTTTTTCCTGCCACCCTCTGTTATTTCTGTATGTGTGTTTTTTGGTTATTATTCTTTTTGTTCTTCCTTTTTGGTTTGCTTTTGCAGTTTTACGTATTATTCGGTCCATACAGGTCATGCATTTTTCAAAGCTTTCTTTATTTATTTATTTCATGTTGCAAATGCTTATGGTTTCAATCTATAGTTTCCCATGGCAGTTCATAATTTGTATATAGTGCTACGCGGATTTGTGCATTTTGTTGTCTTATATAGAATTCACACACACTGAATGAAAGTGATTGTTTTAAGATTTTTGATCGATTCAGCGTTTTGAGTTATTGATAGTATAAGTGTAATATAATCTAGAAAGCTAAAATTAGTGAAATTATGTATAAAAACAGAAGAAAAACTAACACCAAACAAAATCAAGCAGTAAGAGGGAAAGCCAAAACTTCAGACAAAGTTAAAAACAGTAAAATATAAGCAACATGAAATATTGAAGTGTAGACATTGTTGTGACAGTTGTATGCGATTGTTTTCATTTTGGGATTTTTTAAATATACTTAATATGTCTTCTTTAAGGCTTATACTTAATAGAATATGTATATGAGTGACAAAGTGGGCAAAACAACAACGTGTGTCACCAAATAAAATAGTGTACAGAGTATAACAGTAGATTAGAAAGAATACAATTATTCAGAAATTAGACTATCAATAAATGTGCGTTGAAGATGTTGACGAAGTGATTTCTACAACAGGAATGATTTTGCCTTGCATTTCTAAACTTTCAATCAATGGAGCTAATGGCTCTAACTCTTTCTTTTCAATCAAGTCAAATTCTCTAACGAATGAAATGAAATGTGCAAAATATGAATTCCAATGAGCTTCTAAAGATAAATGCACAATCTTATCAAAGTGATTGTGATAAATGTGGGCAATAATTCTAAACATCTGTCTACAAATCCCTTTAATGTCCTTTAAAAATGATGGTGGAAATGCCATACCAGATTTAGTTGGAAAAATGGTTTGATCGTTGAGCTTGTTATTCATCCAGCTTAATGCATAATCAATATACTGATTTGCTGGCAATGAAACAGTACGGGAATTTTGAACCACCCAACCATATTCAGTTTTTGGATCGGCAGTCATTGTTGGATACTTGTCAGGTGTCACATATTCAGAGATGACACCGTAGAATCTATTCAAGTGATTGAATGATTCAAAAGTGTTCAAAGCAAGCCATTCATGATAATCGACATACTTCGGTAGTTGAACAATAGTTTTATAGGAACCTTTCACTAATGCAGTTTTAACAAACGGTTCACTCATAAATAACGGTAGCTTGGCGGGCTGCATAGGATGCTGTTGAGGTTGAGAAGTCTTCATTGATCTGACAGATTGCTTTGATGGCGATTGTGTTTTCCTAAGAGAAAGAGAGGAACCATTATTGTTGGAGTACAGAGAACCTTGGGCACCGTTGGTGTTATTAGTGTTTGTATAGTTTAAGGAGTGTGATGAATCGTTATTTAGGTACAGTTCATTATAGTTGTTGCCTAATTTCCCATTGGGTAGTTGATTCTTCTTCTTTGAGCTTCGCGTAAAACCTCTGTTAATAATGGGTTGTTTACAACTGCGTGTTAGTATTCTGTTCACGTAATATGAGGCAGATCAATAATTATTTGATTTGTGTGAGAAGAAAGTATACTTACTTGATAGTACTCAGAAATGACATGATTGGAAACGTGCTGTAATAAAGAGAAACAAATGCAGAGAAAAGGAGCTAACAAATATGATGTTCAAACAGGACCAAGTCTAAGAGTTTACAAGTTTAAATGCTTTGAAGGGTTCCAAGTATAGATCAACACGGCACTTCAAGATAAAGTGAACAAGCTTGGATTCTCCTATCTACCATCTGGACCAGGATGAGGAAGTTCAAAACAATGTAAGTCTAAAATAATGCGTCGATCGGGTTAATTTTGATAAAGCGTATCAAATATTGACTCCAAATAATAAGACGACGATTTACGAGAACAGCGGGTAGCTTATTCTCGCGACATTACTTTGGTGACAGACACGATTGATGCCCATTGATTGTCACGGTCACGTGCGGATTCTGGAGTTAAGTATTTTGGTCTTTGTTATTATGCCTCTTTGGACTTGCATAGAGATCTGATCTATACCCATCGACTCTTAAAGAAGTTTACTTGTTTTCTCATCGGTTCCTTGTTGAATTCAATCCTATTATTTTCAATTGATATAAACTGGAGCCACAGAATGGCTGCTATCATAGACTCAGATTTGGATTTAGATTCACGACATTTACAAACCTTGGATGTTCACTCCGATGTGAAAGATTCCTCAATTGTTTCAAATCTATCTGACTACAAAGTATACCTTACAGACACCGAAGAGAAATTACTGGTACAAAATAACAATGTTCTAGTCATCAAAGGGGGAATAATAACAAAGAGTCTTAAATTTGAATCTAATATTATAAGCTGTTTTTTCACAACCTTCAATCGTCAACGACAAAGCAACATTTCACTTTCTGCGAAAAATAGTTCTGCCTCTTCATCACCTTCAAGAAGAGTCCTAGCTGTGGTTTTAAAAGAACAGATATATGTTTATGAAAAGCATGGCCGTTCACAGGTTGTTAGTTTTTCCTTCCATATCAGAAATGCATTCAAGTTTGAAAATGGTTTAATAATAAGTAAAGAGTTGGAAACTCCTGTTTTCCCCTTAGACCCTTTCAAACAACAGACCCCACAAACGTATACACCAATAGGACAATCACCTGTAATATTTCCAGTGACTTCTGTTTCTTCAATGTCGTCACTATCTATGCCAATCTCAACAGGAAGCACCAATAACGAGGGCAATTTTTTAACCTTGTTTGATGCTCTAGGGGAGTTAGGCTCAATTGTCTCGTCATCCACATCATCATTTTCTTCCAGAGAAGAATTAATATCATTTCCTTCAACTTCTAAATATTCTATTGCAAGTACATACAATTCAGTTGAAAAACTGGTTTCAATTTACCATGTTAGATATCTATCAAGAAGCAATAAAGCATCAAGATCAAAATCGGTTTCATATCAAAATATAACGAGAAGATCCAGTAGAAGGGTTGGCTCATCAACGATTAATACAACTACTCCAAGCACATCCAAAATTATGGACGATACGGCAGGAGAAGCCAAGCAATATAGATCGACTTCAAATGCCATGTCATACGATAGAATGGCTTCAGGAAGTGAACTAATGCCCGATTCCAGCAGTTATTATTCCGCAAGTAGTCATCAAATGGAGACATCAAAATTAAGAAAGGATATCATTTTTACAAAATTGAATTCAATTGACTTCACTGACGATATTAGATACTTGAAAATATTCAGCACTTCTTACCAAGATCAAGAAGCCGTTGTCATTTGCAACTTAAGGTTACATACTGTTGAATTTCTCATATTTAATAATACTGGGAGCCCTGTCAGTTTACCTAGTTTCAAATCAACTTACTCCTTACAAGGCTTGGATGCTATTGCATTATCATCAGAATGTGGTCATGATGGTTATGTTTCGCTACTTTACGATAGTTTCCATATTGTTCTAGTGAACCCATTCTTGGGATTACTCTCCCCGACTATTGACCTTTCTTCAAGATTTCCACCGATTAAATCACTAGATGATAACTTTGGGTGTGATATATCGTTGTACTGTATGAACAATAAGCATTATACCTTAAACTTGACCATAAAACCCACTGACCCACTGGTCGCGGTTCTAATTGAATCATTGAAGTATCTATCGAACACTTACATTTACGAGTATTTCTGGCTACAATGGTGTGCAAATATTACCTTGGGTGCTCAAGAGAATAATGATTGGAAATGCTTCTGTATAACGTTGCTCTCTTTGGTTATTCCAAATGATTCTCATTTTGACGACCATGCTGTTAATAAAAACGAAATCACTAAACTATTGCCATTTGCCCAAGTTGCTAGAAAGAATAACGAAAACTTAGGTTCCCATTCCAATACCAACTCAAATTCCCCTGGCCACTATTCCTTGTCTGAAATGTCACCATCAATTATATTAACCTTACATTTAATTAGAGAAGATCTAAGATTGAACATTTTAGAGGTGGAAAATGCCAATAAAATGTCACTCTTGCTTGCTCAATTGACAAGCTGGATGGGTTGGTCAGATGCTTGGTTTAAATACTATGTGCAAGATCCGGATTATATCGACAAACAAACAAGATTTTTAATGTTGCAACCATTACCATCACCACCTAATTTATTCGAATCACTATCAAGTTTATTCACCAGTTCAATTGTTTCTTATATTACATTTTCACAGGTTTCTGAAGAAGATGATGCTGTTGATGAAATTATAACTCCAAGAACGTATTATATATTGAGACTATTTGAAGTCATAGTTTCCCCTGAATTTGAATCAGTTGATATTGTCAACATGATGGTTGATTATGGAATTAAAAGCTCAGACTTAGAAACGTATCCAGCCGGCGTTTACTTACCATTGAAGAATGCGGTTATACATTGTCAAGAAACTATACCTTCTCAATGGAACTCGAATGGCTGTGAAGAATTAAAGTTGATTGGCAGAAAGGATCTACTGACATTTTCCAATTCAAATGATATTTTGAAGGAGTTAGCTAATACCAATTTCAAGAAGGGCTACCACAGGGATAATTTAACGTCCAAAGAAATGTCCCAAATTTTGAGATTTGTGAATGACAACGAAGTTATCACAGCCTGGGATGGGCATGCTGAAGCGCATAGATTCCATGTTACAAAATTAATTTTCCATGAAGATCGTAGATTTTATGAATTAACGAAATTATTGCAAACTTCAAAAGTTCAAACAGCAACTTTATCATCAACTGCAGGCATGGATGAACACGAGAAGCTAATTGAACACCGCGCTTTAGGCTCCAAAGTTGCTCTTAGAACATTGACAATACCACTAGGTAGGGCGGCGGTCTTCATTTCAAGCCGTAAGCCACTAATGACGGAAAGATTCCCAATACCGAAAATGAATTTCAATTCTTTGATTTTGCCAGATATGATTAACGTTAGTTTAGAGAAAGATACTATTGACCAAGATTTAAACGACTGGGGTTTTTTCCATAATGGTTGCTCCTCTGGTCTAATGATTTCAAGAGATTCTAAAGAAATTAATGGTAGTTGGATTGTTTTCAATAGACCACCGACTTTGAACGCACAACATGCTGGATTTCTCTTAGGATTAGGGTTGAACGGTCACTTGAAAAAACTTGAAGAATGGCATATTTATAACTATTTAGGACCAAAGCACAACTATACAAGTGTTGGTTTATTGTTGGGTATGGCAGCAAGTTTAAGAGGTACGATGGATGTCAAATTAACAAAGGTTTTATCTGTTCATGTTGTTGCTCTCTTACCATCTGGTTCAACCAATCTAAACGTTCAAATATCGGTGCAAACGGCAGGTTTGATTGGCGTTGGGTTACTATACCTTGAAACTCAACATAGAAGAATGACCGAAGTTTTACTTTCGCAGATCAGCTCTTCGTTGACTTACAATGAAAAGGAACTTGTCAGCGAAGGTTATAGGCTTGCGGCAGGTATTGCATTAGGGTATATCTATTTAGGAAAAGGTGAGAATTTGAAAAATACGAACGATACCCATGTTATTGATCAATTACTTTCAATGGCTGTTTCTTTAAGAGATATTCAAACGTCAGATGAATTCGACAAATCCTGCGGTGGCTCAATTTTAGCTTTAACATTGATGTTTTTGAAGACAAATAACGTGGAAATTGCTACAAAACTATTGATTCCTAAAACTTTACAACTACTGGATTACATTAGACCCGATTTTTTGATGATTAGATGCCTTGGTAAGAATCTTATATTGTGGGATTATATAGAAAGTAAGAGAAAATGGGTGGAATCTGAAATTCCGGATTGTTTATCAAATTTGTACTCTGTGAGCTCCATCAACCATTTGGACAGTGATTTCCTACCGTATTTGAATATTTTAGGTGGTGTGCTTCTATCAATTTCGATCAAATTTGCATCCACGAGTAATAAAGAAGCTAAGTTAACTTTGATTTACTATCTTGATAGACTAATGAATGTTTGTTCATTGCAAGCCAACAACTACGATGAGAAAATGGCTTTAATTGGTTGTCAAAACATTCGTGATATTATAATTCTAGGGCTTTCTATCATAATGGCAGGTAGTGGTGACTTAGATACTTTCAAAAGATTGAGATTTTTACAAAGCATTACTGATAAATCAATTAACTATGGAAATTATATGGTTATTAATTCTTCTCTAGGATTTTTATTCTTAGGTGGCGGGCAACAGGCTTTCAGAAAGGATAATTTTGGCATTGCAGCTCTGATTACAGCGATATATCCAGTTTATAACGGTATCAATGGTAATGGCAATAATAGCAATAATGGGGAATCAATGGAGATTCACTTACAAGCATTAAGACATTTTTGGGCACTATCTACCGAAAATAGATGTTTGATCGTGAGAGATGTGGAAAGTAAACAAGCTATTAAAATTGAAGTTGAGATTATGTTGAAGTCAAATGATGTTATCAAATTAAAATCCCCTGGCTTATTACCCGAGTTGAACACAATAAAGAGAATTACCTTGACGTCGAGCAACACGGAATATTTTCCTATCCTATTGAATTTGGAAGATAGTAAAATCATGAACAAATTCAAAGAGAATTTGACTATATTTGTTTATAAGAAAAATATATCTCAGAATTCTAATCAGTTGACTTTTGGTTATAACAGTAACTTCGAGTTGACCACTTTTGAACCAAAAAGTGTCATTGATAACAATTCCTGCTTATCTTCGTTAAATTCACTTTCAATACTCAAAGCATTCAACGAGAAATCACAGATGAAGTTATTAGATGAAGAGGATGAAGATGAAGAGAGAATGGCGGATACTATTGTAAGTAATGGAAGCGAACAAGAAACTGTTGTTGAATCTACAATAATGGACTTCAAATTAGAGATTGAAAGATTAGCAAAGAAACCAAAAAACATCGAAGATTTATGGAATATTAAGTTGATTTTCAATTTCATCGACAAAATTTATAGCAATAGAGTTTCTCAAGCTAGAAATAATGATTTCAAGAATGATTTAATGACTGATGATGAAGAAGAATATGAAAATAAGATCAACGGAAATAAGGTAGTTAAGACTGATGGTTTGAACTACTTAAGCATCAAATTTATTGAACGGTTAAAGAGCGAATTATGGCTGTTTATTCAAAATGATAGTATTACTTTTGATAAATGAAGGAAACATAATTCTACTATCGGGTACGGGCTAAAATATTGGTATCTCTACCGTCATGGTCAACTCGTTCCACTTTGGTTTCGGAGGTAAGCAAGCTACAGTTTAAAGTACATTCGATTCTCTGGATTTGGTTTGGTGACTATATATCGTTTTGAAAACAAAGTGCCAAAAAACAACCCAAAACGACGAAGTCCCAGAAAAATAATAACGATATGCAGTAGTGCATGCTGTGTGCAGACACTGAATTGATTGGTGTACGACCAGAAGTGTGTCTTGCAGTGGCCTGCATTGACTCGCATGAGATCATGTTAGAACTGTGGGGAATACACTGTATGATACACTGTATGATTTACGATATGATAACTATATGATATACTGTATCATTCGTGTTTTTTGCTTTGTTCGTACAGCAGGGTCTTTGAATCTTGAAAACTGCACTCGGGGAGCGGATATTTGACTCCTTTTCCAGGAGAAAACTGTACCAAGTGAGTGATCTGACGCAATTTGCTGCCATAATAAATCCTCTAGAAAGAATACGATGTTTCTTTGGTATCTGTATATTTATTTGATAAGGAGTGGTTCTTGGAAAAAGTTTAATTCCGGCAGTAAGTGGCAAGATGCTTTATGTACTTGCATGATTAAGGTGGTGCTTTCGATGTGACCGAGTAATCCTGGTGACACATTTGATTTATATGTCTCTGACCTTTCTTTATTAATCTCTAAATATCAGTATTAATTTTTAGATTCAAGTCTAGCGCCATATCTGATTATAAATAGAGCATAATTCCCAATTTTTTTGGCCGCCATACTACCTGGCTGTTTTTTAAGAAGGTTTCAACTTCAGAAACAAAATTTTAGATTTGATAGTATAACAATGCTTCAGCAGAATAGAGATGGGAATCCATTTCAATCAAATCAAACAGACTTTTTTGCACTTTCAGGATATCCTTCACAGCTTCTCGGTTCTCAAATGGCTGTTTCCCAAAACCCTAATGAGTTTTCAGAAAGTTTGCAGTATTATTTGCCATCACCGAGATTATCAGATTTTTATTGGAAGTCGGTAAATATCCCAAAGGCAACCTCCCCAATATCAACCTATAAAGTAATCTTACCAACTGAGATATCTAAGCCAGAATTTTTAAGATTAGTTTCCAATGAGTTTTATGACCAGTCATGCAATGAAATTGATCAACTACCGTCAATAGCACCAACACCACCACAACAACAACAACAACAACAACAACAACAACAACAACAACAACAAGGCCAGTGGTCTATGAATAGCAATTCACATAATCAAGCGGATTACTTTCCTTCAGATTGCCCACCACTCCAGCAAGCAAACTACCGGTATCAATATCCTCCGGATCAGCATCCAGTGTTTGAATACAACCAGACAAGAATCATAGCTCAAACTAGCACAGCATTTGACAGTAACAATTTCAGCTTTTCTGATACTTTCCATCCTAGACACAGTAGCATTACATCTGACAGAAGTTCACGATCCACTTTTTCTAATGAGGGCCATCTTTCGCCACAGACGGCAACAACCACACCTGTCAATGTTTCTATTTCCAAACAAGAACAATTCCAAGAAGCTGTGTTTGATTTCCACACGGTGGGGATTGATAATACCAGTGCTAGTATTACTACTGGTACCCCTAATAATGACAGCAAGAATAATGACTATAATAAATTCAATTGTATTGATGGTGGTGTTGATGAAGGTGTTGAGGAAGGTGAAGAGTCTTACGGTGAGCAGGAGAAGGAAGAGGATGAAGATAATGATTCTAGGTTTAATGTAGAACAGCCTACAGCATTAGAAACAATCGATACTACCATTGCTACTTTTACCTCCACGACTGTTACAAGGAAGAAGAAGAAAGTTTCACCTATTATAATATCTCCCGAACAGCTTGACTACTACTTGAGTAGAATATACCCGTCTGACAACGGGGAAGATTGCGGACTTGAATGCCCTGTTGATCAATGCAACGATGCCACTTTTAAATCTTCAGAATATCTACGAAGACACCTCAAAGAGCAACACTCCGGTCTAACCAGGTCGCACTTTTGTTCAGGAATAAATAATAAAAGTGGTCTGCCGTGGGGTTGCCTGAAAAGCTTCAAAAGACCATATCAGTTGGTTAATCATTGGAAAGGTTCCAGATCAGCTAAGAAATGTAACGTTCCAAAAGATTTTCTAATTAAAGCCATCAAAGAGAGTGCTGCTAGGAAAGGAAGTGAGAGTAAGGGTAGGGGTAAAGGTAAAAGCAAGGCTATAAAGAAACCAAAAAGGCAACAACATCAACAACACCGGCTAAAAAGGAATCGTAGTTAATGATTTCAATTGATTTAGTTAATTGTATTAACCCAAGAATGAAACTGTGGGTGTTCACTTTTCTTATATTTTTCTTATATTTTTTTTGTTTTGTTTTTTTTTTGTTTCAGATCTATCAATTTTAGAATTTGACATACTGCATAGCAACAAATCGATATAAGTAATATCGGTAATAAATCGGCCAGTCCCAGCCGGTAGTAGACATTCCAGCTACATTTTAGACCTTCAAATTACAGATCAGCCATTTGAAACAAAAGCTCACAATCACATAAGCCTTTCTTTTATTCACATCTGCCTTCACAACTCAATTGGCATACGTTTAAATGGCTGTTACATCAACTTCAAGAGACGACTGCCTCCTCCCCTTTTAAAAGGCGCCTGTTCTGGTGATTCATGGTGCAGAAGATAGCAGCCGCGCAGCGTAGTATGGATTATTCTCTTGCAGATACACACTGCCGCTCCGCATTAGAGCCACGCATACTTTGTATGATAGGTCCGTCTCTGTCTTATCCAACAGAGGTCTGAACTCCTCCCGGTGTCCGTAGTGATTGAGTAGCTGAAAGGCAATGGGAAGTCCCAGTGGCAGTAGCCTTTTTTTACTATTGTAATTGTTAATCACTCATTCATTTAGCAGTAGTTGATTTTCACAACAACAACAACAAGATAAGTGAAGGTAGAAATTATAAATACAGCCAGTAGAAAGAGCTTTTTTGATTGGTTGCAGAAAGCATCCGTTTCTGTCAGGGATATCGGGATTCTTACGTAATCTTTATATATTTGCTTACTTCTGAAACACTACAAACTTATTTCATACTATCTGAAACATCTACTCTTATTATAAACTGATCATACCATATATTCTCAAATAACATAAATAAGGGTATATTTATCTCTATTTTATAACTATATAACTTTATAAGAATTTAATAAAAGATCAGGGGATTTAATCTACTTTTAAAGCTTATATAATTTTACGATTACATAATATCCTGCTTTATAAGGTTTAAGAATAAATCTAACAGTTTCAACAGGTTTTAGAAATTTAAACTTTGACAGTGATTGTTGAAATAGGATGTTGTCTAAGGCAGTGCAATGACTTTCAATCTAGTGTAGATATAAAAACACTGAGATAAGAGAGAGATTATTCATGCTTTGAATTGAAGGATCTATTCATGAAGGTGTGTGAATGAGCTTATTGATATGATATATTCATGCCTACATCCGTATGCGTCTTACTTAACTAAATGCAGGAAATGCATGGTGATCTGCGGGCCAACTAAAATGGCAGGCCCCTTAGAAACAACCAGAGATTCTAGAGGAGATCTGCACGTTTTTCAAAGCGAGTTACTAAATCGTTGTCCTCCGTAAAGGAGACCGTAAATATCTTGAAGTTAAATTTGGGACTCCAGGCCTATATCCTATCTCATATCGCCGAAACAGATTCAGAATCGTATAATGTATATTATATTATGTATCCCGTGATTCGTTAAACAATACAGATAGTGAATGACAACCGAACGTGATTTGGTAAAAACAAGGTTCTGAAGCTTGTGCTCATTTAAATTAAATATAATGCAAACTGAAGTTGAGTATCGTTAATCAAAACACAATTGGCGATACTAACTGCAACAAAAAAAACAGATGAAAAAGGAAAACAAAAAAGATATCAATAATGGTCTATCAAAAATTGAAATTAACTTTCAAGCCACTATTAAACAGACGAGCCACATCGGAGAGAGGTATCAAAAGATCCAACTAAATGAGGATGCAAATAATAATAAAAAACAAAAGTCAAAAGAATAAAAAAATAAAACGCACTTATTAAGTCAACGATCTAATTAGAATAACTAACAAACCAGTTGACAAAGATGCTAACTTGGTGCCAGTACGAGAGTGAACACTTAATTCACCATTTGCACCAGTACCGGTACTGTAACCGTTCTATAAAGAGACAGAAGGAATGGTAGCAAAGCGAGTAACTAAACTAATGAAGATGAATCCAATGATGCTGGAACAGCTACCTCAATTGCTCAACTATCATGCCTTAGTAATATATTTGCTTATACTGATAATTCGAAATAAACATTGAACGAACTTTCTGATGTTAAATCATTTAGTGTATAGACCATATCTAAGGAACATCTGACTAATATATCAGTGGATAAAACAGTTGTTGATGTAAGCGATGTTGCATCTGCATAAGAAACAGTGAATATATACCATCATAACTTTTTGTTTCATAAATACCAATAGTTGAAGTCAAACTAATGTCAACATCAATGTTTCCACCAAAGCTTTTTGGAAGGGTAAAATTCATTGTAAAACTATCAGAATTAACACTATTTGAAAATGGGAGTTTCGTCCCCACTTTCGAGCAATTAGAAGTAAGAAAGGTCAAAGTCCCAACCATCGCTGTATTCTGCATAGATACCAAATGGTGTAAAATTGGAACGAGGCATGATTTCAGAAACAGGATTACCAGTTTTGCCATTGGAGTTTGGTGATTATGGTCTCAACGGCAATGCGTAATGGAGCAGATAAAATTTTGTAAGTTTGAACATTTGAATTGTTCACCGTGGGTTTACTTTAGTATATATGAAAATCAAGCAACAATGGAATGGATCCAAAGAGGACTTGAAATGGGGAGGAATCTTCAAACCTTGGTTAGTAAGTTAGAGTTTGGGATGTGCTGAGATCATCCGGTGGCTGAATGAATAATAATTTCAGTGAGTGGATAGCGCCAGTTGTTTGACATGGAATGTTGTGGGTTGATGATCCTTGGATTATATGGATGTAGTAGGTCAGTGGGGGTATTTGTCAGTTCATAAGGCTGATTGATGATTACGATATTGGAATGAAGTTGGGCAACAGTATACATGCAATCCCAAAGAGGAAGGTAAGAATCTCAAAAAGGGCGGAGCGGAGGAATGGCTGAATGGTGAGAGCCCTATAAAATGAAAATGGAGCTTTGATTTGCAAAGGATAAAGGAAACCATTAGTTCAGGGACTGTCCAGGAACATCCTGGAGAGTTGTGCAGTTTTAGAAAACCTGCAATATTCACTCATACTCACCATTCAAGGCTATAAAGATAATGCACTATACTATGCAACATTAATATATAATATTCAACCTACCGTTTTGTATCCTGCAAATAACATCCTTAATCAATCCAACTTTATCAAACGATAAGAACGACTTCCCCTAAACCTTGACCACACTCTAATTATATACGCAGCCTATAATAAGCCTAGAACTGATTAAATATACTACAAGCAGAGTCTAGACTGTACGGAAAGTTTTCAATGAAACCACCCTGAATCTATTAAAAAAAGGACAAGAAAACACGTCAAAGGGTTGAAAGTTTTTTGGTAGCCAACCAGAGAGATAGCTATACCAAGATAGCTGACGATAACAATATGTTAAACGTTTGACATTTTAGTCTGCCCATTTCTTGGAAAGAAAGCACAGTTTTTAGCCTTATGGACATATGGTGTTCACATAACTATAAGAGGATTTTGGAATAAGGGTATCTGATATTCATTTCACTAATGAGAATAAAAGTCTGGACTGTAATGGACCACAGCTTGCATCTTATTTTCTTTAAATTTTAGTTTGTTATGATATTAAGATCATATGGCAGTCAAGTAGTCAATGCAACATGTAGACTATAAACTGTATTCAGAATCGGTGTATCAAACTTCCTCCTTTTTATATATATGTCAAGAAGCAGCAACAAGTCATGGAAAGTTAGTTCAGTTATCTAGTAGTATAGTGTAATACAAGTAAACATTTAGGCCTTCGCTGGAGTTTCAAAATAGGCTTTGAATTAGCTTTTACCAAGAAAGGACATGAAAATTTCGGCAACAAAACATTACAAACTTTATGAACATAATAATCTCGAATAGTGGACAATTCGATCATTAAAACTGGAGATTTTAAGAATTTACATAAAATATAATCATAATCAAAAGAAAAATGGCCTGAAATCAAACTCCCGAAACATAATCAGGCTACTCGATTAGGAAAACCGGCTCCTAGTGATCATAGTACCAAGGTTTTCGAAAGTTTCAAAGTTTTAGAACCTTAAACAGAAGACTATTTAGGAAACGTAATCAAATAGTTCACAAATCATCATATTTATAAGATCGATGATTGCTGCCTCCCTTGTTCAATAGAACTGCAACACATGGTGCCCACATCAATTTACCATGATGAATGGATACTTATCGTTTCGGTTCAGTGGTTTTCTCTTACGAGCTGCACTAAGAAAATAAAGTGTGTGTGTGAACAAACAATCTTTTAGGCTTCTCATGGTTACGTAGGCACCTGACTAATAACATCAACCACCCAAACAGGTTATAATATTATTGCCTTTGAGAATTAACAGGGGCGATGAATAAAAAAAGGCCATTAGAAAAGTTATAAACTTTAAAATCGGCTATATAGACCCATTGAACATGCAACCCATGGAACGCTTAAATAAATGCTACCTGTTATATAGAAACACAAAGCTACAAAGTCAGACATTCGATAGGTATTTATCCCCCTTTGCTGGAATGTGTGTCCATCAGATAGATGCATTTGCTCTTCACACGCAAGGTTTTCCTCTAGGATCAGAGACGGAATATAACCTCCTTTTCAAGTAAGCAAGGATAATGTAGTCAGCCAACATTACGCAGATGCATACATGCCCACATGCATAGCGCAATTCATTTGCCTAATTGAATAATGCACAGCCAGAAAAGCTTTCGGCAGGGTATTGTATCTGCTGCCGTAATCCTTATTTATTTTTGCTATTTTGGTTGATGGCGAAACTGTAACAGGGGCATTTACTATATTTATTTCTGTAGGGGGGGGGGGGGTTTGTTGCTGGTACCTGATTGATTAAAACGGTTAAATGTCGGGGACGGGGTTTGAAGTTGTTGGTTGAATGATAATAAATTCACGACCCTATAATCATGCTCGTAAAAATAACTGTATTCGCTAATATACATGTTATTGCGGTAGGGTAAGAGCCGGATGCAAGGTAATTTTCAGGCCACGGATTAACAAAGATCTTCGTCAGTTGTGGATGCGACATGCATCGAGATTCAACAAGGAGAGACAAAGACACACACACAGTAAACACATTCATCTCATTGAGTGCACATCAATTTAAAAGAGCAAAAGGACAAGGGACACAGTTGGGTTCTGATTTTTCGGCTGTTGTTGGTAACTCATACAGAGAACACCTTTAAACCTCGTCACCCACCCAAACTGGTGATGGACGTATGATAAACCAAAAGGTGCTATATTAGATTGTACTATATTATAAAAATACTAAGGGTAGAAATTGCTATGTACACAAGCTCCCAGATACCTGTAATGGGAGTACACCCACACTTCAACTGGTCCCCTCCCCCCTCCTGTTCTTTTTTCTTCAGATTGTGATTATCCACTTCGGGAAATGTTTCTGTATCTCGCTCTCAGATCTCATTCTGACTCTCGAATCAGCTCGCAACATCGGCTTGGATAGATTCCACCAAACACTTTGCTTCCTCGTTCTCAGATAGAATGGATAAAACGGTATAAAGTAAGATTCGTCTGTAGATATAGTTACCCATACATGTTGTTGAGTCAAGTGTACTTATCCTTATACTTATACTTTTAATTATACACAGAGCATTGCCGCAGAACTCAGCCGGACCCCCCTCCCAAGCCGCTATGCCGCACAATCGGCATTCCCATGGCCCTCTTTCTCCCGTGCACGACTTCAAATTTTCTTTGTTTCTCTTCAAATTTGTCTTTTCTCTAAAGGCACCTCCTACCTTAATCCAAAGGGAATCTGGACTGGTTACTGGTTCTAGATCCTTAACCTGTAATACAGTGCACCAATCTTCATTTCTTCTGTTCGTTTCCTAGTTGTTGTATCTGATTCTTCTTCATCCATAATCATCCACATCTTTCTTCATACCCCTTATTATTACCAACTAATATTATACCTCCATTCATTTATATACGTACCCTCAATTACTGTAGCCGAATTTTCACGCAGATTCTTCAGGCTCAATTTGCAAAAATTCATCTTCACAATTAATAGCAAAAACAGTAACAACATCGTCATCAAGAAAAGTACATAGACAACCACAAAATTCAGGGTTTCATATATTCACATAAATAGACTATTCAACCTCAAAAATATGGTATCGTTACGAAAATCCCTACTGTCCTCAATAGCTCTGTTTTCAGCTGCCCTTGCGGCACCAGATCCAGCAATCCCAACTGTGACAGACAACCAAGGCTCAATAACTGGGTTGGATATACCAATAACTACAGCAATGCCACTGATATCACTGCCGGACTTTCATATATCATCAATTTTCTCGGTGATCAGAGAAGACATTGAATCATACTTATCTCATCTACATGACAATTGTTACACTAAACCGTGGTTTACAATAACCATTCCTATATTGACATTGCGGACATTAGACGTTTCTCTCCCTGAACTTTCACTAGGCTTAGCTCCAGCAACGGTTGATCTCTTTGGTTTGTCAGATGATGCTAATTTAGCCATAACAACAACAACAACAATACCACCACCAGCAGCGATCGCAATAGCTGATATCGAATTGCCTGATTTGACACTAACTTTAACAGGAAATGACAATGTTGGTGCTACAACCACCTCCACGCAAGTGATAACGTTACCTACAATCACCGTTCCTGATGTCACCCTTCCAATTGTGGCCCCATTTGATTTAGTGACACCTGGTATCGTTTTACCAATATTAACGAACATTGAAATTACGATACCTTACGTGACTTGGTGGTGGGATATCCATTCTGATTTCGGTACTTGTCATTTTGGAAGCAGCATCACTGGCTCAAGTGGATCAACAGCAACAATAACATCGAGTTCAATATTCATTACTTCCAGTACCGTTTCCCGTTCCACTGTCTCTTCTACTATTTCACCATCGAATGAAGAACCAAGTGTTATCAGCAACACTTTATCTTCAACAAGTTTAGTTGTTTCTTCGAGTGTTACTGATCAGAGTTCAATTAGTACCGATAGCAGTTCTTTGGAAGGTGCAAATCCAGGATCCTCTGGCTCTGAATCTATACGATCAACTACTAGTTCTGTTAAATCTACAGATTTTTCGTCTTCATTGTCGTCACATTTTCAATATTACTCGAACAGTTCCTCATTGTTTTCGGCAAGTACTTCATCTGAACTCCCATCAACTGAATCATTATCATCTGTGTCTTCATCAACGGGATTTACTGAATCCTCATCCGCCTCTTCATCCACTGAACTTTTGTCTTCATCAACCCTATCATCATCTTCCGAAGATTCATCTGAGTATTCTTCAATCTCGTCGTCCTCTCAAAGTTCCGTTTTTTCCTCAGTTGACTCATCTACCCCAATACCATCCTCATCTTCGTTATCTTCTTTAATATCTTCATCGTCCGCATCATCATCATCATCATCATCAGCCTCATTATCATCATCATCTTCTTCTTCTCCATCCGAGTCCTCGTCAACCTCATCATATTCACCATCAAGTATTATTCCATCAGAAACCCCATCTTCCATCTCTGCCACATCAGCTTCCACTCCATCTGACTCCACAGCTACATCTCCTTCAATTTTATCCTCCTCACCAGCTTCATCTTCATCATCTTCATCAGTGAGGGTTCCATCTGATGGTATACCAACATTGATTGGTTTCCAAAACGATACCTACGCGGTCTGGGAAATGGAAATTCCTGGTGCCATTGGTCCATTCTACATTGACGGTACTCCATTGAATTTCCAATTCAATGAGTCAAAAGCATATGTTGATTACGATGGGGATGAAGTCTCTGACTCTGGTTTCACTTTAGGTTTAAACTCTTTCCAATATTCATATACTGACGTCAACGAATCTCCAATTGTTCAGGTTGGTGCCGGTGTTAGTCAAACCGAAACTGCTGAAACATTGTCATATACCGCTCTATTTACCGTTTATCCACAATACTCTGAAGTTGCTCCCCCTACCCGTGACAACACCTTTGATGCTTATTCTTTCTCTGCTGTTTTAGTTTACGTTCCTAAATTGATCGTTGCCTCAATGGCAGGGTCTAACGATCTACTTCCTGAAAATACCGGCTCTGCTTCCTCCTCAGGAACAGTCACCAACACTGTCTCCACCACTTCTTTGGATAATCAGCAAACTGGCTCCCCAAAGGTTGAGTTGAGTATTCCTGCCAATGTTCAAACTATTGTTTCAATGGAATTCGGTGCTTATGGTGGTAATATCGATTATGATGAACAGGCTGCAGCTGTCTTCTTAGAAGATTCCAACGGTGTTCAAACAAACATTCTGGACGTTACTCCCAGTGCGTTGTTCGTCAGCGCATCCGGTGCTGACCTTGCTGCTACTGTCTCCGCTGCACCTGAGTGGTTCGATGACTACGAAGAGTATGTTTTCTCAGTCGAAGGTTATACAAAGAGCGACGGTTCTGAATCCGTTTATTCAGCTTCTTTCAAAATCACATACCATTATTCCTATGAACTGTCAAGTTCTTTATACGATGCAACTCATAATGGTGTCGTTATTCCTGCTGCTACGGCTACCGATGACAGTGATTTAGCTAAAAGAGCTAGAATTCAATTACAAACTAGTTCGGTTACTTCGTTGTCAACTACTTTCACTCATAATACTTTGACAACTACCCTTGCTAATAATAACCATGACGAGGAAACTACGACCGGTGCTACCGCCCATGTTGGCACTACTGCTAATGGTGCAACCACTGGTCAAAATGGTGCAACCACTACTGCTGCGACCAAAACCGATGCCACTACTGCTGATGCAACCACCGCTGATGCAACCACCGCTGATGCAACCGCTGGTACAAACGCTGCAACCACTGCTACTGATAGTTCACCTGATAGCTCATCTGATTCATCTGCTGATGGTTCGTCAAACTCTTCATCTAATCCATTATCTGACTCCACTGATTCTGACTCCACTTCTAACTCATCAGATTCGAACTCCACATCTTCCGACTCTGATTCAGACTCTACATCTAACAACTCCGATTCTTCATCCATCACTGCTCAACCACGCTGGCATTATTCTTACGATGGTACCTCAGTTACTGTTGAAATTATTGTTCCGGATGAAATCACGAAGCTAGGTACTATTGAAAACTTAGCTGGCTCACCAGATAACTTTGTGTTTACTTCAATCGATGGTGTTTCAGATTCTTCTATCTCTGTTGAGAACGCTCTGGGTCACATCGCACAATCGGATAATGCCGCCTTTTATTATATCATTGGTACGCCATCTAACTACTACCAGGAGTCCAAATTTACCGTCGATATCGTATTAGTTGGAAGTTCATCCAAGAGACTACTCAAGAGAGCTACCGATTCTTGGTCTTTCACAGTTACAGTTCCTGCCATTTACACCAGTAGTTCATCTAAGAATTCTGAACTATACACAACCGACTCTCAAGGTTCATCCTACCTCGTCTCAACAACTTTAAGTCAAAAATTCGGTCCTGAAGTCATCACTTCAACTGGAGCAAACGGTGATCTGGTGACTTACACCACTTCATACCCAATAGCAGAGATGGCTGTTACTACTACTGATTCCAGTGGACATTTGACAACATACACCACTTCTCATCCGATTTCTGGTGTTGTCGTTACTAGTACTAATAATGATGGACAAGCTACAGCTTATACATTGAATGCTTATTCTGCTGCTGGTAACGCTTTATTAAAACCAGCTACTATTATTAGAGGTGGATTTGCTATGTTCTTAATGTGTTTAATTATTTAAAGAAAAAAGGACAGCGGGGTTTTGATTTCATTATCCCAGTCTTTTTAAGAAATTGTTAAGAAACTTCTATTTTAGTTCAGTTCGTTATGCTCAATTTTTTCAGCTTCTACATTCTTTTCTTTTCTTCTGTTCTACTCTCATTCCTGTCACTTAATACTTTTGTTTTTCTGTATTATTTTATTTTATTCTCTTTTCTCTTTTTGTTCTCCTTAGCGGAGTTCACCCTGTTTGCTAATCTTAGAATTTATATTTTCTCCTTTTTTTCACGTATATCTCTTCATTTTCTTACTAGTTTATTTATACTATGTTACTTTATTTTCGAATTTTGATGGTTCTTCAGCACTAGCACTGTACATGTATATTTTACTACAGGCTTTAAGAAATATTTTATCATTTCTATAAGATTTTTCTGTTTTCATTCGAACAGATTTTAATATTACAGTACAGCTAATAATTTGAGTGTTGATGCTATGTTCTTTTCAGATCAGATTGATCACTTTCGAATAAAAGTATATTTCTTAGGTCTGTGTCATGTGATTTTTACTGTATTCACGTTCCTAGTGCAGTCTTTCAATCAAGTTATCCTATAATTTGTATGAACGAATTCTAAAGCTTCATTTCCGGCAGTCAAAGCATCTGAACCAAAGTTTAACGGCTAAATACCATCAATCTGAATATAAGGAAGATATTCTCAAAGTTTGCATTACTTTGATTGTTGAATACATGACACGGTGCATATGCATCCATCCCCATGAACATTATCACCATCACCATCAACGGTGTCCCCAGTTGAATGTATATGCAATGCACCACATATTCCAGACCTCACAGAAATCAAAACTTAATACTGGATATTAATTCCTCGAAGCTTGGGAAAGAGAGAAATTGTAACATTTGTTGAAGGGTTGGAAACCTGGACGGTGTGTTGCAATGAGTTGAAGTTGATGAACGAGGTAGGTGATCTTGAGGGAGGAAAGTTGTGGTTTTGGAAATTAGTTTAGCTCACTTAATTCACCGTACGTGTTTTATTTGGGAAATATATTAGTACCTTTAGCGGTTATATGAAAATGATTTATATAGCAGTAGACTACTAGTGGACTTTTGGTTCTTTTTTTGAATTACGTATGTTGAACAGCAAAGTGGTAAGTCCTTAGAAATAGGGAGAAACGGGTAGAACATCGCCCTGAAATCGCACAGTGCACGACAGCAGAAACAGACAGAATTCAGCGCTTGTTTTTATCTCTACTGTGGACTGACGGATTGATCTCGAGCTATCGACAAGTTCTTGACAGTTTGTTATAAACATACCTCAATTGAAACACTTTGGCTGCTCGTCGTAAAAATAAACACCATACAAAGTAAACAGAGAATGAGTGAAGGAAAGAAATTCATGCCTAAAAATCCAGTCAAATTGGACCCTCCAAAGAACATTCCAATAACAGCACAAGAGTTGAGTTATTGTGATGGTAAGTATATCTTTCAGTTTTCGTTTGGAATGATTTTCTACCGACTTATAATGGAACATAGAACTCTAACCTAGAACTTTAATGGAATAACACAGGCGAACAAACCGAAAAGATTTACATTGCTATCAAAGGTACGATATTTGACGTTACAAACAATACCAAAGCGTACGGGATTGGCAAAGGCTATCATGTATTAACTGGCCGTGATGCATCGAGGGCATTAGGTAAATCATCATTGAAACCAGAAGATTTAGATTATGACATAAGTTGGGATTACTCGGTTTTAAGTTTAAAGCAGTTGAAAGTTTTGGATGATTGGTATACGTTCTTTTCAAATAGATATAATGTTGTTGGTTATGTTTGTGATCTACCCCAGTTACCAGAGATAACGGCATTGAAAGAACAGCAACAACAGAAATGACTGAGGTTCTATGGATTCTGTGATTGGTTTCTTTAATAAAATATATTGATGTGTACATAAATGTCTGTGTTTGTCTGGGTATGCCTGTGTATGTATATATAGTGTTGTATACCCAAAAATGTACAAAGTTAATTAAATAGCACCTGAGATTGCAACGTTGATAAGAAATAGTCAGATCACGTGCAATGTACACGTGATATAAAGATGCTCCAAAGGCAGCCGATCGACGCAAAATCTCGACCTGAAAATCCGGAAGCTTAAGAACTGCATTGAATGTGAAGACTGAATAATACATAAATAACAAATGAACAGCAGCAAAAGACGGAAGAACGGTAAGCTGATTATTGAATGCAGTGTAATTAGGTTTAGTGATATATATATATATATATGTCTAGTGTTGATAGTTACAGATTCCATCCAACGATGTAATTTTGATGGAACTACAATCTCCTCGGGAAGGATGATCCTTATAAGTTAATCTAAACAAAGCCGGACGGCCTCGAAAGCGTGTGCGTCAATATATAAATAACAGTAATGTTAGACGCCAAAATGGGAGGATTTGAATGAAGGGACATCCAGGGAGGGCGGAGAAGCTGAGAATCTGCTATTAATAGAATTCACTTGGCCAAAGAAGTGAAGTCCATCCACCAGCTTGTTTACTGATGGAAGTTGTCTGATAGAATCAGGATTGGGATGGGCTGGCACAGCGAGTGATCCCAGTGCGCCAATTCGTTTGAGATTAAATAACATATACATAAAAATATGTACATTACGATCCAACACATTGTACCATTGTTCCTGATCTCAAGGAGTGGTTGGAAGAAGAAAACATTGGCTGTGCCAGGAACGCCAAAGTGCAGAGGAAGAAACAATCGATTCAATTGTCTTTCCCACTTCCTTTTCCCACTTCTGCAAATTCGCTAACAAAACAAAACAAAAGAAAGATCAATGAAATTTATATAACAAGCGAAACTACAAAATGTGTCTTTTTATGGCTTGTACCCTGGTGTTTGGGTATTTATGTATACAGCTATATTTTGTTTTGTTTTATGCATCCTCCTTACCCCCTCAGGTTCTTGTACGGAATTAGTCTCTCTCTATAATAAATTCACAATGGAGGCTGCCATGTCTTTAACCTCTAATTCCGGAAAGAGACCTTCAAACCCTAACGTTACTTCCAGTGGGGTCGGTCAGACAAATATGCTCAGAGCACTGGGTGATTCGGTCTTTATTGACATCGCTCAAGAAACCCCAATAAATAAGAACATGCAGCACCAACAGCGTCAAAATTACCCTTACTACCCTCAAAATCAATATCCGCAACAGCAGCACTACAACCAACAGCCACAATACTATGACAATCAAAATTATCACGCCCCTCCTCAGAAACCGCAGCAGCAACAGCAGTCTTCGTCTCGTCGTAACTCGCTAGCCTCAACAAGTTCTTCACATAACTTTTTCAAACGTGGTAAAGCTAGATTTAAGCAAGGAAAATCTGATTATGGTGGCGATGGATTTGATGACGGAGACGGTGACATTTTTGGTGCTGGTGGAAGTTCAGAACTGCCTCATGATCAAGATATTAATGTTTCATTTGATGATCTACAACATATTAGAGGTGAAGATAGATACGGTAATGGCATTCAAAAGGGTAACGCTCCCAATAGAATTGATGCTTTCACTTATATCCCCACTCTATCGACTAAACCAACAGGTTCTAATGGCTCAGTGAACAACACTCAATACAGAAAACAAATGACCGCTCAAAAGAAACTCATGGCAACTCATTATGCCAAAAATATGGCTAATCAGTCTCTTGGTCCACCTGGTTTACCAGGTCCTCCAAGAACCATGAGTCTGCAGTCTGCCCCCCAAGGTCCAATGCCTCCAAGAGCAATGAGTTTACAAACAGGTCCTGGTTATCCAAGAACTATGTCAATGCAAGGACCGTCGCCTCAACAATTCGCTGGTGCTCCAAAGCGCAATCCAAACCCTACTAGAGATCCAAGAGCAATGTCAATGCAATCGCCGTGTATGGGTGGTGGACCTCCAGCTGGCCCTCAATATCAGGATCCGAGAACAATGTCGTTACAATCAATTGATGCTGGTCCACAATATCAAGACCCAAGAGCAATGTCCATGCAATCGATGAACGGTGGTTATAATTACAATAGAGCACAACAACATCCAGGGATCCCATCCCAACCTCCTTATATACAACGGGGTGAACCAAGAGCAATGTCATTGCAAAGTCAAAGAGCTGGATTCCAACCACAACCTCCACAACCACAACAACAAGTGAGAAGGCAAGGTATTCCATACCCCCCAATTGTTCCAGACAGCCCTGCTGCCCATCCAAGCGGCACTCGATATTCACCCCCATACAGCTCTCAAGGTCGCGTTTATCAACAACGTGCTAACAACAATGCTCCACAAGGCCATCCATACCAACAGCAGTTGCGTCCTCCAAATATGAACCAACCTCAAAATACTTCTGGATCTTCTTCCAGTCTTAACCAAGTTACCGGTGCTCCGAAACAATATGTTCCAAACCAGCAGCCACAACAACAACAGGCGCAAAAGCCAAATAATATCCAACCCATGACCAACAACGCCAACTCTGTCGATTCTACTGCTATAATTCACAGGGAGGAAACTGAAGAAGAAATTCAAGGAGCCTTTAAACCAGTGCAGAAATCTGTGAAGGGTAACTTGAGCAAGTTTACTTTCACTTCGAGTGATGATGACGAGGATGATAATGAAGCTGAATTTGTTGAAGAAGTTCCAAACGATGAACCAACGTCGCAACCTGAACACCCGTTGCCTGTTTGGCCTCCACAAGAAGAATCAGCTCAGTCCAGTCCTGCACAAGCTGAATCACCAACACCGAGAGAAGAAGAGGTTCAGCCTATTATCCCAGAATCAGCTAGAGAAGTTGAACCGCTGCTGAAGTCTAATACGTCCCCTCTGAAGAGATCTTCATTGGACAGTGAAGTTATTAGACAACATAGAGTATCATCATCAAGCTATTCTGTTATACCTAACAGCAACCACTCTAGGCAGACTGGCAAAAAGTCAATTTCTTCGATGTATTCAATCACGTCGTCTACAGATGGTAACAATTCCAACACAGAACAGATCAAGAACATTTACCCATCGTCTTCTGGTAGAAACAACGATGTTTTTGTTACAGCTACAGAATTACCTCTGGATGAACAAGATGAATATTCTTTCTCTAAACCAACTTCCAATATGATTGGTGATAACACATCCAAAGAAACGCTACACGATAATGATACTGTTGAAGAACCAATCGATAATCCGTTGACATCATATGAAGACTCTAAAACTAAAATGAAGTCTCCTACTGATTCATCTTTCAACAACAGTATTACTGAAGATTTATCATTCAATTCGGCTGTCGAATATCAAGGCGAGAGTAACTTAAACAATAATCTTTTTTCTGAACCCAAATCATCATTCAGGGATGAATCTTACGATGACACCAATTCTTATAACTCAATTGCTAAAACTCCAGATCACACTGTCATTCAACTAGACGATACTGCTGTCTCTGAAAGCAACCTTAGCAATGCAATTTTTGAAAAGTCGGACGATGGCTTAGATTTTAATGAGTATCCTTCACAGTCTAACGAGGGACAACCAAATGAAGAAGAACCATCTAAGGTTAATCAACAACCACTCTACAAATCAATGTTATCACCAGTGGAAAACAAAAAGCTTGAAGAAGATATCGATAATGATCATGATCATGACAATTCAATCATTTCCAAACAATCGTATGATTCTGGTTCCAACAGGTTAATTAGGAAGCCACCACCACCACCTAAAGATTCAGCTCCAGCCCCTGTTCCAGTGACCCAATCTTCTAAAAAATCGCCATTTGCTGGTTTCAGAGAAGCTTTTAATAGACCAATCAAATCGTCAACTGCTACATCTTCGGCTTCTTCGTCCGCCCCAACTACATTTAACGGAAGCTCTCCAAATACTTCAACTACTTCAGTCAAATCAAGTTTACAGTCACCTAATTTGAAGATGAACTCTAGAAATTTCTTGAAAAAAATATCTTTCAAAACAAAAGGTTCAAAAGAAGACGGCCACCAACAAGTTGAAATCAGCAACGATCCATTACCTTCACAGCAACAGCAATCAGCTGGAGCGGGTGTAAGATACCATCAACAACCAATGACTATTGATATCCCTGGTCTGAATGAACCTGATACCAATTTCTCATCGATTCTGAACAAGGAATTACCGAAGACACCGTTAACACCATCGGATACACTAATGAATTACAGATTAACGTTAAATATGCCTAATGACGACTCGCCAGAAATTTCTAATAAGATGTTTGTTGATATGAATTACTCGCCAATCGAAGAATCTACTAAAATGAATTCCAATTTGAATGGAACTGTGAGAAAAACTGAGGTCGCTCCTAATAACGCCTCTTCAGAATTGTTAAATAGTTTGAAAATTGATGAATTATCCAGCAATGATATGTTTAAAGATGAACTGACTAAAGAATATCCATCAAAGAAAGATGATGATTTAACTAAAAGATTGGCAGTGTTTTCGGAAAAAGAACCATATGTTGAGAGACAAAAGGTTTCTTTGTTGTCCGACGGTGATGGGTACGATGAAATCCTTTTGAAGAAGCTGTCTATCCGTGATATATCGTTTAATGGTGATCGTAATGAGCTCGATTACAAGGGTGTTGTTGTTAATGATAGTGCTGCCAAGAAGCCGGCTGAACTACCTGTTTTACAGACACCAGTTCGACAACCAGTGGTTGAAAAAGCAGTTGAATCACCAGAGAAAATGAAACAGTTTGAAGATCTCTTTACCCCTGATCAACTATATATGCTGAACTGTAACCAAGAGCTATTAAATGAGCTACAAATTGTGTCTAATGAACTGGCTAATTCCGTTTCAAGAGAAATCAAACTTGAGAACAAATTAGAATCAAATAAGATGGTTGAATACAACATGATCAAGGAAACTGAAAACATTTTAGATTTGTCTGAGTTAGCCAAACAATTAATTGAGGAAAAACGTAAGCGCCATGTTGTTGAAGAGTTATTAATTAAACAGTCTAATAATTTAATCAATGCTGAGCATTTGAAAGAAATTGCATTTAAAAACTCAAATTTAACTAACGAGTTGTTTGAATTGAATGAGTCTAATCAATTACTCAAATCCAATTTAGTTTCAATTCAAGATGAAAACGATGAAATCAAACTGAAGCTAAACGATGTGATGAATGAAAACAAAGACTTGACTAATAAGATCATACCAATGTTGAAAAATAAGATAGAAATATTAGAGAATTCCAAGAATTCACCATGCTCATCAAGTTCATCTTCATCATCACCAACTTCTGAAAATACCATTGGGTTCAATTCTAATAATGATAGAAATACAAAAACAGACTCATTACGTTATGAAAACCAAAATTTGAAATCCGAGTTGGATCTGAATAAAGACGAATTGAACGATTGTAAAAGTCAAATTGAATCACTAAGAGACGCTTTGAAAAACTTGAAGATTGAGAAAAATTTGGAGATTAAGCTGATGAATGAAAAAAATTCATCTCTAGAAAAGAGATTATTAAAAAGTTTTGGTGCAAATGGTGGACTATCACCTACCCGCGGTGCTTCTACCGATTTAAGATCTAATACTTCCTTTGACTTGCTGAAAGCAAGAAAAGTTGTTAATTAACTAAAAATGAACGTTTTGTGTGTTTTTTTCCTATATATACTTGTTTAATTACTTTTTTAATACTTGTTGTTGTTTGTTATTATTATCATTATTTATAATCCTCTTTTACTTAGACTCCATTCTGGTATTACTGTATATGAACATACCGTTAAGAATAAGAGTGGATTCATCAAAAGTGTACATACAATAGTTCTGGAAACCAAAAAAAACCTTGCGCACTTTGCGAATCAACCAAAGACTTGAAATTTCTTAGATGCCTTGAAAATTTCAAATAGATATTTTAGTTGAAGGGCTCATTTATATACCAGCTTATGGACCCACATTGCCCTGTCAATCTGTATTATACCCAACTAGCGTCTGGCTTAACCAACAATGTCGGAAGAATTGACTTATAAGAGAAAGAGAAGCATCTCGGATGACGACGACACTTACGAGCCTTCAATGGCTAATGCTGAATCTGCGCCTGTTGTCGATGAACCTGAAGACATTCCTCCACATTTGCAACAAGATCAACAAGATCAACAAGAGCAACAACCATACCATTCGGAACAACATCACCATCAAGAGCAATCATGGTCTGAAACGAATAACAAGCGCATGAAAAGATCGTTCTTGCCTCGTGAATTAGAGGCTGCGAAATCCATCACTGGTGATATTTCAAGGTTAGGAGACAACCCAATTGAGTTGTCAAGGGATTTTGATATGATATCCGATGATATTGTAACGAATTTGAGATTTGGTGATGATTTTAAGATGTCTGTCGCCGAGTTCATCTGTGGTGTTGTCTTAGAACAACCGCATAAGATATTCGTTGTTTGTAATTTGATTCAGTTGTGTAACGATAAAGATGGTGGTTTCGGAAGTTACTTAATTGAATACTTGAAGTTTAAATTAGATGAATTGTTTAATTCACTAAACAATACCGATAATGGACAAGAAGAAGAAGAAGAGGCTGAGTCTAATGAATGTGGTAAATTCACGAAGATTAAATCAATTTTAAGACTCTTATCTTGTTTATCACCAATTTTGAAAAACGGGTTTGAATCAATTTATGCAGTTTTCCAAAATTTACTGAAAGTTGCAATTGGGCTACAGGATGGCAATGATAAGAGATCTCCATTAGGTGAGTTACTTTACTTTGTTGTTATTTCTTCAATTCCTTATTTATTGGCATCGAATTTAAATGATAAAGAAAATGTTGGGGAATATAGAGGTAAATTAAAGGACTTGTTGACTGAATTAGGTTTCGATTTCAAAATTACTGATGAAATATCTACAGATTCCGTTTATAAACATTTCAACAATTCTGATGAGGCTGGTCAACCATTTGAACCAAAGAGACTCGTTGAATTGGTCTTGCCTGCAGTTTTAGAAATTGTTAACAATAACGACGAACAATTAGAATATTTCAATCAAACTTATCAATTAATCCAACCGAAATTGAGTGATGAAACTAAACTGCATGAATTGACTGGATTTAACTTGCCAAGTTTGGAAAGATTCCAAGAAGTTGAAAATAATTTAGAAGGTAACATTGATTCATTATGGTCGTTCCCTCGCTATTACCTAAATGTCTTTTTAGATTCTGACAACGATTTTGAAACCGTCCCCAAAATTGAAAGCTATTTGGGAATTGTCTTGAATGATAACATCCAGGATCATATTCAAAATACTGAGTTTAATAGAGTGACTGTTTCTAAGCAACTACTAATTTTAAATCAATTCTACAATGAAAAATTGTTTGCTAAACCAAATTCATCGATTGATAAATTAACGATCATTAATGATTTGAAAGGTGGTATTAATCTCGTTGAGAATTTAGCAAGTAGTAGTGATGTTGATTCTGATATTAAAAACAAAATGATTTTCTTTGCGAAGAGTATCGAAAATGAATTTAAGGAAGGATACCAATCAACTTTAAAAATGGAGGAAATTGTGACTGAATCCATTGTTAATTTAATGTTTTCATTACCTGACTTAACCAACGTTAAAGCCATTTATTATCAAACGCTACTTGTTGATATCTGCTCTCGTGATTGGACATTAATGAAAAAAAGCGAGAATTCAAACGAAAAAGTCAATTTTGCTAAAGTTTTAGGTTCTTCTATCAGATACTTCTACAGGAATTTTGAAAAGTTGGACTTCGAACTAAGATTAAGATTTATTGACTGGATGCTGATCCAATTGAGTAATTTTGGATTTGACTGGCAATGGGTTGAATGGATTGAAGATTTAGAGAGATTTAGTGCTAATCATCCAAGATTGTATTTAATCAGAAATATCATTGCAAAAGAAATTCGAGTTAGTTCACCAAAAACTATCAAAATTTCCTTACCCGACGAATACCATCAGTTTTTAAAGCTTTCCTTGTTGAATGAAGATGAATTAATCGAATACGATTCAAATTTTGTTGGGTTAGCGCTATCGACAGAAATCAACGAGACAAATTCAAATTTAGAAATGGACATTGAAAACATTTCAATAGATGCAGGTAATGCTGAGATCTACTACATTGTTGATCAATACTTATTTAATAATCAGGATCATCCGTACCATGAGATTTGTCATGATATTTACACTAATATTCAAGAAGGTGAACCGCTGCAAGATTTCAACAATTTGATTATTAAATTGAAGGATGCAATGGAATCCAATAAAATTGAAGACTTGCCAGAATTAGATTTCAATAGATACGTCATTAACCTTGTGATTCAATCAGTTTGTATTATTGGATCAAGATCGTTATCCGTTATAGAAGGTGGTGCGTTAGAATTAAGTGGATCCAAATTACGCAAAGTTCTAGGATTACCGCTATTAGAAGATGATGAAGAATTTAATCAAGTTATTGAAAATGATCAATTTGAGATCACTGAAGATTCAGATGAATTGAAAAAGAGACAAACTTGGTTAATAGAAGGAGTTTTAAGACTTTGGAACAACGAACCTAGAATTGGTTATTTGATCTTGGAGAAAATTAAAAATAAAGGATTTATTAGTGGAGAACAAATAATTGATTCTGTTTTCAAAAAGAAGATGCATCTAAATCAAGTTTATGTTGTTGAACTGATTAATAGATTGTTGATTGAAGGTGGAGTTTCTAAAGAATTGATCACATATTATATCAACAAATCGGTTAACTCAATCAGGGTAATGATTGATGGGTTTAGCAATTTGAAAGATGTTGAAAATATTGACGATGTTGAGTTGAAGTGGGATGTCAAGAATTCAGTCAGTTTATTGAAATCACAGCTAAGGCAGTTTACTAAATTTGTCAACTTGGATGAATTTAGAAAAGTGATTGAGTTAGAATTCGAAGACAAAAAAGTTGTTCAAGAAGAGTTGAACGAGTTACTACGTACTTGAGAAAAACAAAACAAAACAAAAAAAGCACAGATAAAAAATAATCCATAAATGGGTTGTATAGATATAATAAATATAGTATGTATTAGCTTCTTTTTAATTTTAAGATTTTGTATTTTTATTAGTGATCTGGTAGCCAAGTACCTATTCAAGGGTTTTTCCTGTTAGAAACCGTTCAAACAATGATAAAGAAGTACTAAGGAAATGGCTGTTGAGCCAGCTCCTAATCGCTTGGTATATACCCTGTATTAATGGGATGTGCTTTAAGAATTCATACATCCCTGTTTCAATGGGAGTTTGATCTCTCGGCGCGCGCTTTGTTTTTGTTTTGCTCGATGTTTTGCAAAGAAATGTTTGCAATTCTGATTGATCCGGTCCATTGATCTACTATGCGCACGATTATTGTGGAACTCGACTGATCCATTGTACAAAGTGCAAGAGCAAAATGAAATTGGGTTTGTCTAATTGTTTCTTGGAAGCTTTTTTTGCCCTTGGGTTTCAATATTAAGTTGGTTGGCATATAGGTATTGTTCGTGAAACAACAAATAAACCGGTTGGCTTGAATTCCAGGCCCAGAAAAAAACATAACGTAATATTAAATATTGAGGTGGATGAATGAATATGTAGGTATTTTACATAGGCCGTAGGCTTACATTATGACTACGTTGATGGAAGTGTTGAATCAGCACAGATCAAGGGACTCGAGGAGACTTGTAATTTGTAAAGGATAAATAAACCCTAGGATAGCAGAAATTGCATCTTACACGAAACGCACTTTTCATTTGAAAAAACTTCGCCCATTCCGAGTTCCAATTCTAAGGCATATTTGAAATGGTGCGTGGGATTCAGGGTCAACTCATTTTATTCTCATACAACAGTTTTAGGGTTTGAAAGGCTAAAATATATTTGCTGGTAGAAAAATGAGGTTGCAGACACAGTAGTAAAAAAGAGGAGTTTGGGATTGAAGTTTATCCTGCCAATTCAGTCTATCAATTCATTGGAACACCGAACCAAATAAAGCCTGTACTTCTGAGAGGTCAAGAGAATTAATAATATGGGCAATTCTTTGGTATCTATAATAGATCACTTGCTGGCTTTGGAGAAAACTAGCTTCCTGTTGAAGATGGATTTGAGATGGTGCACGGGCCGAGTAAAAATATTGCTCTGAAATTAGTTGCAGAGAAACTCGAAGAAACCTCAAGTTTCGAAATCCGCTGATTTGACTCCAGTCCCGACTGTGGATCAGCAGGGAGGCATGAAGCTGTGAGTGGAGAGGTGCCTTGGTGGTGTATTTTTAGAAGTTGATCTGCACAATGGCAGCGCCACGCCCAGGTCCAGTTTCAGACTGCAGTTTGGTAGTGGTGATATTAAGTATGCTTTTCAAATTATATGTAGATAATGATGTATTACGAAGAAGGAAAGAACTGAGTAGTCTTCCAAGATGAACAATAAGGTCTGATGTCATTGGCATTTTCGTTACCATGACTATGTTAGTTAGGCCCAATTTCTGGTCAGGAAACATGCCAGATAACCAAGTAGCCAGCTAACCAGTTAACCTTGCCCTATGGGAGAGCTCACAGGCGCTTCTCGTACTTTGATTCTCAGGAGGCTTCTCTCTGTGACAAAAACGCGTCTGCAGACCTACCGATCGTTGTACACATACGCTCACACACATATAGGACTGCACAGCAAGGCCTCCGCCCAACACGCGCTTTCTTACTCAGCCACACCGCACTGCACACTGCAGGAGTGGGAAGGTGGGTAAATATTCTTTGTGGCTTGTGTGCTATATGCGCCACTTTTCTTGTTGCTGCTGTTTTTCTTTGTTGCAGTTCCTTGTTACACTAACGTCTTGTTCTGATGTCGGCTCGTTCCCCTTATTAAAAGATACCTTCTTTATCTGGCCTTACTTTTATTCTACCTTTCTTCTTCTTGAAGAATCCAGTTAAGTTAATTCTTTAGTTAAGGTTAATTATATTATTATATTAACTGACAATTTTCACTTCAGTTTTCAACTCCAAATAGTTTGATATTAAGTCAAGAGAGTTTTTCAAATCAAATCAACTCAATTAATTGGCTAAAAATAGACATAAAACGAAGAGATTCGGTTTCATCTTTTCTCATTAATTTTTCATAGATTTATTTGCTTTTAGACTATTAAATTCGTTGCTAGTTGTTTCTATTTGCTTATTGTAAACTTGAAATACAACTGTTGCCCTTCTTTCACTCATATCCTTTTAAAAAATTACAATACGTCAACTTTTGCATCAGAGATAATAGTTACTTAAGGTTTATTTTCACTCGTTTTCCCAACCTCTTTTTTTTTGTTATAATTATAATTGATTTTGTAAATCATTCAAAAGGTTAGTATTACTTTCTTAATTTCCTTCTGCATCTTTTTCCACTCATAGATCAGATCAAATCAAATCATTGAATCTTATCAAATCACATCAATACCTCAAATTTCAGATCACCCTCCTGGATAAAAATAAAACACGCTCTGTGCGCAGACACGAACTTGCTGCCATTTAATTTTTTTTTTCTTTTTGCTTTTGCAACGAGAGCGAGTTAATTTGTTTTGCATTTGATCTCATCTGATCTCTGTTCTGTTCTGTTTTTGGTCTCTTCTGTTTTGATCTATTTTCAAGAATATTTGAACCTCTGTTAAATTCATAAATATTTCATCAAGTCCCTATTCATACTAACATTGTTGAACAAAAAATAAAAATTCAAAATCACTTTTTGATTTCGACTTTTATTGATTTGCTCTAGTCCCTTAAATTAGATGTCGTACAACGATAACTATCAAGACCCTAACAGGGTTAATGATTCCACTCAACAAGGCCAACAGCCTCCTAATCAAGGTTACTATGACGAGGGTTACAACCAGTCTGAAGAAGCTTTCAACCAACAAGGCCAACAGGACTACTACGAACAACCTCAGGATGAATATTATCAACAGCAAGGGTATGATCAACCAGGTTATGATCAAGATGCTTATTATCAACAAGGTTATGACCAACAATACGCCTCCGACCCAAACTTGAATCAACAAGGCTATTACAATCAACCGGCATCAAGAGATCCCGAAGCTTACTCTGATTTCAGTTATGGTCCCGGTGGTGCCCCAGGTACTCCTTATGACGGTTATGATACTCAATACACTCCTTCCCAAATGAGTTATGGTGGTCCAAGAGCTTCTGGTGCTTCAACTCCAATTTACGGTGCTGGTCCTTATGATCAATCAGGCATGGTTGCTTTACCAACTGATCCATATCCTGCTTGGACTGCTGATAACCAAGCTCCTGTTACCATTGAACAAATTGAAGATGTTTTTATTGATTTGACAAACAAATTTGGTTTCCAAAGAGACTCAATGAGAAATATGTTTGATTACTTCATGACCATGTTGGACTCAAGATCCTCAAGAATGTCTCCTGCTCAAGCTTTATTATCTTTACACTCTGACTACATTGGTGGTGATTCTGCAAATTACAAGAAATGGTATTTTGCTGCTCAATTAGATCTTGATGATGAAGTTGGTTTCAGAAATATGACCATGGGTAAGTTATCCAGAAAGGCCAGAAAAGCTAAAAAGAAGTCCAAGAAGGCTAAGAAAGCTGTTGAACAAAACGGTGAAGATGTCGAAAGAACATTGGATGCCTTAGATGGTGATAACTCTTTAGAAGCTGCCGACTACAGATGGAAAGCCAGAATGAATGCTTTGACTCCACTGGAAAGAGTTAGAGCTATTGCTTTATGGTTGCTATTATGGGGTGAAGCCAATCAAGTCAGATTCACTTCAGAATGTTTATGTTTCATTTACAAGTGTGCTGAAGATTACCTATTATCGGAAACATGTAGACAAAGAACTGATCCTGTTCCAGAAGGTGATTACCTGAACAGAATCATTACTCCAATTTACCGTTTCATCAGAGCTCAGGTTTACGAAGTTGTTGATGGTCGTTACGTGAAGCGTGAAAAGGATCACAACAAGATTATCGGTTACGATGATGTCAATCAATTGTTCTGGTATCCAGAGGGTATTTCAAGAATTGTTTTCGAAGATGGTTCTAGATTGGTTGATTTCCCTTCCGAAGAAAGATACTTCAAATTGGGTGAAGTTGAATGGGACTCTGTTTTCTTCAAGACTTATAAAGAAATCAGAACTTGGTTACATTTGATTACAAACTTCAACCGTATTTGGGTTATTCATATTTCTATCTATTGGATGTACGTCGCTTACAATGCTCCAACTCTTTACACTCACAATTATGTTCAAGTTGTCAATAACCAACCCTTACGTTCTTCAAGATGGGCTTCTGCTGCTTTAGGTGGTACTGTTGCTACTGTTATCAATATTCTGGCTACTATCTTTGAGTGGTTCTTCGTTCCTAGAAAATGGGCTGGTGCTCAACATTTGACTAGAAGAATGATGTTCTTACTATTGATTTTAGGGATCAATTTAGCTCCTGTTATCTTTGTCTTTGCTTGGGCCGGCTTAGAAACTTACTCCCAGGCTGCTTATGTTGTCTCCATTGTTGCATTCTTCATTGCCGTTGCCACTATTGTCTTCCTCTCTCTCATGCCATTAGGTGGTCTATTCACTTCCTATATGAAGAAATCAACCAGAAAATACGTTGCTTCGCAAACATTCACTGCCTCATTCAACAAATTGTCTGGTTTAGACATGTACGTTTCATGGCTACTGTGGTTCCTGGTTTTCGTTGCTAAATTCTCTGAATCTTATTTCTTCTTGATCCTTTCCTTAAGAGATCCAATTAGAAGTTTGTCCACTATGACTATGAGATGTACTGGTGAAAAATGGTTTACTAACACTCTGTGTAGACAACAAGCCAGAATCACTTTAGGTCTGATGTTCTTTACCGATTTAATCTTGTTCTTCTTGGATACTTATATGTGGTATATTCTAGTCAATTGTGCTTTCTCTGTTGCCAGATCTTTCTACTTGGGTATTTCCATTTTAACTCCATGGAGAAACATTTTCACCAGATTGCCAAAAAGAATCTATTCCAAGGTTTTAGCTACCACTGATATGGAAATCAAGTACAAGCCAAAGGTTTTAATTTCACAAGTTTGGAATGCTATTGTCATTTCCATGTATAGAGAACATTTGCTAGCCATCGATCACGTTCAAAAGTTACTATATCACCAGGTCCCGTCTGAAGTTGAAGGTAAACGTACTTTAAGAGCTCCAAACTTCTTCGTTTCTCAAGATGATAACAACTTTGAAACTGAATTCTTCCCAAGAGATTCTGAAGCTGAGAGACGTATTTCTTTCTTTGCTCAATCATTGGCTACTCCAATTCCTGAACCATTACCAGTTGATAACATGCCTACCTTTACTGTCTTCACTCCTCATTATTCTGAAAAGATTTTATTATCCTTAAGAGAAATTATTAGAGAAGATGATCAATTCTCCAGAGTTACCTTATTAGAATATTTGAAGCAATTGCACCCAGTTGAATGGGAATGTTTTGTTAAGGATACCAAGATCTTAGCTGAAGAAACAGCTGCATTTGAGAACGGTGAGGAAAAGGAAGATGATAACATGAAGAATGAAATTGATGATTTACCATTCTACTGTATCGGTTTCAAGTCTGCTGCTCCTGAATATACATTAAGAACGAGAATTTGGGCTTCATTGAGATCTCAAACTTTGTACAGAACTGTCTCTGGTTTCATGAATTATGCAAGAGCTATCAAATTATTATACCGTGTTGAAAACCCTGAAATTGTTCAAATGTTCGGTGGTAATGCTGAAGGTCTAGAAAGAGAATTAGAAAGAATGGCTAGAAGAAAGTTTAAGTTCTTAGTTTCCATGCAAAGATTAACTAAATTCAAGCCAGAGGAGTTAGAAAATGCTGAATTCTTATTACGTGCTTATCCTGACTTACAAATTGCTTACTTAGATGAAGAACCTCCATTAAATGAAGGTGAAGAACCAAGAATTTTCTCTTCTCTAATTGATGGTCATTCAGAAATCATGGAAAATGGTAGAAGAAGACCTAAGTTTAGAGTTCAAATTTCCGGTAATCCAATTTTGGGTGATGGTAAATCTGATAATCAAAATCATGCTTTGATCTTTACTAGAGGTGAATATCTACAATTGATTGATGCTAATCAAGATAATTATTTGGAAGAATGTTTGAAGATTAGATCTGTCTTAGCTGAATTCGAAGAAATGAACATTGAACACGTCAACCCTTATGCCCCAGGTCTAAAGACTGATTTATCGAAGATCACTCATCCAGTTGCCATTGTTGGTGCTAGAGAATATATCTTCTCCGAAAACTCTGGTATTTTAGGTGATGTTGCTGCCGGTAAGGAACAAACTTTCGGTACCTTATTCGCTCGTACTTTAGCACAAGTTGGTGGTAAATTGCATTATGGTCACCCTGATTTCTTAAATGCAATTTACATGACTACTAGAGGTGGTGTTTCTAAAGCTCAAAAGGGGTTACATTTGAACGAAGATATTTATGCCGGTATGACTGCCTTATGTAGAGGTGGTAGAATTAAGCACTGTGAATATTATCAATGTGGTAAAGGTAGAGATTTAGGTTTCGGTTCCATTTTGAATTTCACCACCAAGATTGGTGCTGGTATGGGTGAACAAATGTTATCAAGAGAATACTACTACTTAGGTACTCAATTACCATTGGATAGATTCTTATCCTTCTACTATGCCCATTTAGGTTTCCATATTAATAATTTGTTCATTCAATTATCTGTTCAAATGTTTATGCTAACTTTAGTCAACTTGAATTCTTTAGCCCATGAATCAATTATTTGTCTCTACGATAGAAACAAGCCAATTACCGATATTCAGTACCCATTGGGTTGTTACAACTTGATGTCCTCTATTGATTGGATTAGACGTTATACTTTATCTATTTTCATTGTTTTCTTCATTTCCTTCGTTCCATTGTTAGTTCAAGAATTGATTGAAAGAGGTGTTTGGAAGTGTGCTTACAGATTTGCTAGACACTTCTTATCCCTGTCTCCATTGTTCGAAGTCTTCGTTGCCCAAATCTATTCCTCATCATTATTAAACGATGTTTGTGTTGGTGGTGCTAGATATATTGCCACTGGTAGAGGATTCGCTACTGCTAGAATTCCATTCTCTGTCTTGTATTCCAGATTTGCTGATTCTACTATTTACGTTGGTGTTAGAAATGCGTTGATGTTGTTGTTTGGTACCATTGCTCATTGGCAGCCAGCCTTATTATGGTTCTGGGTTTCTGTCGTTGCTTTAATGTTCTCACCATTTGTTTTCAACCCACATCAGTTTGCTTGGGAAGATTACTTCATCGATTACAGAGATTTCATCAGATGGTTATCAAGAGGTAACACTAAATGGCACAGAAACTCTTGGATTGGTTACGTTAGGTTATCAAGATCTAGAGTTACTGGTTTCAAAAGAAAGACCATTGGTGATGATTCTGAAAAGGCCGCTGGTGATGCTTCAAGAGCTCATATGTCAAACGTTTTGTTCAGTGATGTTATTCCATGTGCAATTTATTCTGCTGGTTGTTTCGTCGCTTACACTTTCATCAATGCCCAAACTGGTGTTGTCGATTCCAAGATTGTTAACTCCTGTTTAAGACTTGTTATTTGTGCATTAGCTCCAATTGTCATTGATTTGGGTGTGTTATTCTTCTTTGTTGGAATGTCATGTTGTGCTGGTCCAATGTTAGCTATGTGCTGTAAGAAAACTGGTGCCGTTATGGCTGGTGTTGCCCATGGTATTGCTGTTATCGTTCACATTGTGTTCTACCTTGTTATGTGGGTCTTGGAAGGTTTCCACTTTGGTAGAATGTTGATTGGTTTAGCTACTATGATTTACGTTCAAAGATTGATCTTCAAGTGTATGACTGTCTTTATGTTGACCAGAGAATTCAAGAATGATCAGGCTAATGTTTCCTTCTGGACTGGTAAATGGTATGGCTCTGGTTTAGGTCTTGCCGCTTGGACTCAGCCAGCTAGAGAACTATGTGCTAAGGTTATTGAAATGTCTCAATTTGCAGGTGATTTCATGTTAGGTCATCTGTTGTTATTCTGTCAATTCCCACTTCTATTGATTCCATTAATTGATAGATGGCATTCATTAATGTTGTTCTGGTTGAAGCCAAATAGACAAATTAGACCACCAATTTACTCATTGAAGCAAGCTAGATTAAGAAAGCGTATGGTGAGAAAGTATGCTACCTTGTACATTTTTGTTTTCATCGCCTTTGTTGTTATCATTGCTGCTCCAGCTGCTGTTGGCTCATTGAAAAACGTTGATATTGAATCTAGCATTGGTGACTTACCAAAATTTGCTGAAGGTTTGTTCCAACCAAGAAACCAAAACAATAACGATACTGGTTTCGGTACTTCTGGTATCACTCATCTATGGACTACTAAGACATCGTTAGCTACGTGGTCAACCAAGGATTAGTTTAAGAAGTTCTTTCTTGTTCTTTTTTTTCATTCCTGCAATTTGTGTTTTTATTTTACTATTACTTTTTTTAATTTATTGCATAAGGTTTTATCTATCTGCCATCACTTTTTTTCTCTCCCCACCCACCTCCTTATTTTTGTTTTTCCTTCCATGTGTTTACCAGAACCACATGTCTCTCACCCCTGTACTTGTTGTCCCTTTGCGTTTTTTATATAACTGTTTTGATGATTGCTTTGTTGTAATTTTCCACTCTTTATACTCTGTTACCTACTTTTTCTTGTTACAAATATTCTGTTAGTTATTGTTTTGTTTTGGTTTTGCCAACCCTATCTATCTTTTTTATATTACTCTTATACTCTATACTTTATACTATTTACTATTATTATTTGAATAATTATTGTATTCTCTTTAATCGGATCCTTTTTTAAAATAAAAGAAGTCAAAAAAGAAGTCGCAGCTTAAAAATTTTCCAGTTGAATTTGTCGGTACGCGCACGAAAGTTGAATGAATTAATATATGGAGAAATTGAATATCATTATCATACAACCATCATCAATCTATTTCTGAACTCGTTTTTAAATGTTAACCTGAATTGTCATACTCAATCGTTCACTGAGATATATATATGTATAAATATTAATTTGATCAATTAGATATTCCTTTTATCGATTATTCAATCATTGATATAACTTTCGAACAAAATGTCTGGAGCTCCAACTTACAAGAAGTCAGCAATCCTATCAGTTTATGATAAAACTGGGTTATTAGATTTAGCCAAAGGTTTAGTTCAAGCCAACGTTAGATTGTTAGCATCTGGTGGTACCGCCAAATTATTAAGGGAATCCGGTTTCCCAGTTGAAGACGTCGAATCTATTACCCATGCTCCAGAAATTCTAGGCGGTAGAGTTAAGACTTTACATCCTGCCGTCCATGGTGGTATTTTAGCCAGAAACATTGCTTCTGATGAAGCTGATTTATTGAAGCAAGGTATTGACAAGGTTGATTTCGTTGTTTGCAACTTATATCCATTCAAGGAAACTGTTGCTAAGATTAACGTCACTATTGAAGAAGCTGTTGAAGAAATTGACATTGGTGGTGTCACTTTGTTAAGAGCAGCTGCCAAGAACCACAGTAGAGTGACAATTTTATCTGATCCAAAGGACTACTCTCAATTCTTAGAAGAATTAGCTACAAGTGGTGAAATCTCAGCTAAGGCCAGAGACCAGTTTGCTTTAAAAGCTTTTGAACACACCGCCGATTATGATTCTGCAATCTCTGATTTCTTCAGAAAGAAGTACAGTGAAGGTTTTGCTCAACTACAATTGAGATATGGTGCTAACCCACATCAAAGACCAGCTCAAGCATTTGTTGCTAATGGTGAATTGCCATTCAAAGTTTTATCCGGTTCTCCAGGTTACATCAACTTGTTAGATGCTTTAAACTCATGGCCATTAGTTAAGGAATTATCAGCTTCATTAAACCTCCCTGCTGCTGCATCATTCAAGCACGTTTCACCAGCTGGTTGTGCTGTTGGTTTACCATTATCTGACGTTGAAAAGAAGATCTACTTTGTGAACGATATTGAAAACATGTCTCCATTAGCCAATGCCTACGCTAGAGCTAGAGGTGCTGACCGTATGTCATCATTTGGTGATTTCATTGCGTTGTCCAACATTGTTGATGTTCCAACAGCTTCTATCATTTCTAAGGAAGTTAGTGATGGTGTTATCGCTCCAGGTTACGAACCTGAAGCTTTAGCTATCTTGAAGAAGAAGAAGGGTGGTAAATACTGTGTTTTACAAATCGATCCAAACTATACACCTGATACCACTGAATCTAGACAAGTTTACGGTATAACTTTACAACAAAAGAGAAACGATGCTATCATCAACTCATCCTCATTCAAAGAATTTGTTTCCAAGAACACTGACTTAACCGAACAAGCTATCATTGATTTAACCGTTGCCACAATTGCATTAAAATACACACAGTCAAACTCTGTCTGCTACGTCAAGAACGGTATGGTTATTGGTTTAGGTGCTGGTCAACAATCAAGAATTCATTGTACTAGATTAGCAGGTGACAAGGCCGATAACTGGTGGTTCAGACAACATCCTAAAGTTTTAGGTTTCCAATGGGCTAAAGGTGTTAAGAGACCTGAAAAGTCAAACGCTATTGATTTATACGTTACTAATCAAATTCCAACTCAAGAACCTGAAAAATCCGAATACTTATCCAAGTTCGCTGTTGTTCCAGAACCATTAACTGCTGATGAAAGAAAAGAATGGATGGATAAATTGACTGATGTTTCATTATCTTCAGATGCTTTCTTCCCATTCCCTGATAATGTTTACAGAGCTGCTAGATCTGGTGTGAAGTATATTGCTGCTCCAGCTGGTTCTGTTATGGATAGAGCTGTTTTCGATGCTGCTGATTCTAAGGATATGGTTTACGTTGAGAATCCAATTAGATTATTCCACCATTAGGGTCTGAAATAAGATAAAAGGAAAACTGCAGGCATAGTGTTTCTTTGCGTTTTGTTTTCTATTGTGTTTTTCGCTCCTGGTTCATCATTCTTCTTTGTCTCTTATCATTATAATAATTATTTACATATGATTTGTAAGTTTATTGATATTTGTTGTTGTTTTGTCAGTGTAATCATTACGTTTGTTCAAATTCTTTCATGTTTGTTGTATTAGCAAAAGAAGCACAAGAAACACTCAAAAAGGTATTCAAGTAAATAACTTAAAGGGTAACAAAATATATATTTGAAAAAAAGTATGGATCATATAAGTTGGGTGTAGTAAGGGGTTTCATAAAAAGAAATAACAAAAACAAAAACGGATAAAAGTAGAGATAAAACAAAAGAGAGAACCCACATAAAAAAAGGAAATACCGATTGGCTAACAGAATAAAGTAGGAACAAGTCAAGGAAAGAGAAATAGTAAAACCGGATACTTATTATTAATTCTACTTCTCGCCTAACTTTTAGCCTGGCCAGTAAGTGATTCATCTTTCTTTAAGTAACTAATTAGCAGAGAGTCTAAGGCACCGAAAAGTGCCACAACACCACCAAGCAACAAATGATTTTCTCTCTTGTTGGTGCATGGATTAAGACTAGTGAATGCATTTGGAGATATTGATAAAGTAGTCAAGACACCAACTGTACCAATAGCAGCTAAAAAGATTTGAGATGAGGCAATAGGGTTTTCCTTAACCGTAACTTCTGTTTTTCTATACAAGTTGGAGTGGAAGCCAACAAATTTAGAATACATATTTGAAAGGAAATCAGTTATTTTCTTCTCCCCTTTTGGTAGATCTTCTTTAAAATCATCGATTTTTTTATTTATTGAATCAGAGATTGAATCCAGCTTGCCTTTGGTGTCTTTTGCGGCTTTGTCAACTTTCTCTTGTGCTGTTGGTTCTGTTGATTTTTTAACTTTTGATGCAGTCTCATTGGCAGCTTCCTTCATGTTGCCTAAAACTGGATCGACGACATCTGGTGTAGAAATTTCTGGTAATTCAGAAGACCTATTTTATTTTTATAGAGTTCAAAAGAGTATTGTATATGTTAGTATTATTGAAAACAAAGAGGGTATGTGGGATAATCATCGATATCGTCACCCCTTTTAATCTAAAAGGGTGAAACGCACACAACAAATGCCGGGCAACCTTTCAATATTATCACGCGCAGCTTTGGTTTGTGGTATGATCAGGCATCGGGTTGAGAGGTGGGATTAAGGAAAGGGAAAGGGAGAGTGGAATCGAACTGATAGGCGATTTGGGTGAATACGATAGATTGTTCTGAATTAGTAGTCGCCAGAACAATTCAAACATATTATTGTTTCATAGAAGAGAATTGAACATAAATGTATACAAAAGGACATTGATATTAATACTGGTTGGGGTTTGTTCTTTATCCGTTTACCCCATACTTTTCAACTGAGAGATTTGGTAGCAGGTATAGGGTAATACTTACATGGTTTATTGGTATAGCTGTTGAGAATATTATTGTAATATATAATTGAACTTTATCTAGATTAAACATAGATAAAAAGGACAAGAGAAGCAAAACAAAAAGAAGAGATCAAGAGAAGAAAGAGACAGAAAGGTCAGTTAATTAATTTAAGGCCGCACACAATAATGTAACAGGGTGAAAAGCACTTGGAATAGGGCACAAAAGAGAACAAACAGTACGAGCATACATACTGTGTGACTCCATAGTATATAGGGACTAAAGGAAGTGTATCTGTGTTGTCTTATTACGTACATATAGTAGGACGATGTATACGCAAACGTCATTATCATCACTATCATAGTGGTAGCAGGTTTACCTAAACTCGATTGCTGTTGTTGCATGCATACTAGATATTTAACAAGCCTATTATTTTACTCCCTGTCAAGAAGAACGGCAGGTAGCAAAGTTGCTACTGGGGCCGGCGATCCGAACTCACCATCGATAATTGTTGTACGATTCGTTACAATTCATCAATCAATATACGTGTATAGCCTTGTATTGTATCTGTATCGTGGACTCATACAAACCCGTCTAACTGCACCAGGTGATTGATCGCCACCTAATTTTTTGTTACCATTCACTTTATCTTGTAATCTTTTCGTCCTTTTCCTTATCTCCATTTAACCACCAGCCACATCCTCAAGCCTCGACTCCGCATTTTCAAGCCACATGAATGACTTATTATTAATCACGTGACTTTATCTAGGGTTTTAGCCCTTTATTATGTTTCGTCCCTTTTGGGAGGTGTCGTGTGCAAATCAGTTTTTATCATTGTTTCAAAGGTCCAAAAATTTTTCATTCTCTTTCTGTTCAGTAGCAAAATCTTAAATCTAATCAACCATTTTGTTTCCTTCCTAAGTTTATTAAAATCAATTTATTACAACTTTATTGTTTTTCTTATCAGATCAATTAATATAAGCTAATACCAATATAATAAACGGATCACACTACTACTACAAAAATGGGTGCTTACAAATATTTAGAAGAATTGCAAAGAAAGAAGCAATCCGACGTCATGAGATTCTTATTAAGAGTCAGATGTTGGGAATACAGACAAAAGACTGTTATTCACAGAGCTTCAAGACCATCTAGACCAGATAAGGCCAGAAGATTAGGTTACAAGGCCAAGCAAGGTTTCGCCGTCTTCAGAATTAGAGTCAGAAGAGGTGGTAGAAAGAGACCAGTTCCAAAGGGTGCTACCTACGGTAAGCCAACCAACCAAGGTGTTAACCAATTAAAGTACCAAAAATCTTTAAGATCCACTGCTGAAGAAAGAGTTGGTAGAAGAGCTGCTAACTTGAGAGTCTTAAACTCTTACTGGATTAACGAAGATTCTACTTACAAGTACTTCGAAGTCATCTGTGTTGATCCTCAACACAAGGCTATCAGAAGAGATGCTAGATACAACTGGATCTGTAACCCAGTTCACAAGCACAGAGAAGCTAGAGGTTTGACTTCCATCGGTAAGAAATCCAGAGGTATCAACAAGGGTCACTTATACAACAAGACCAAGAAGGGTAGAAGACACACCTGGAAGCAACACAACACCTTATCTTTATGGAGATACAGAAAATAAACAACTTGTTGATAAGTTTATGGGTGAATTTTACAAAAAGTTCACTAATTTGTTATTATTGTTAATTTTTGTGTTTTTATACCGATGTTGTGTTTTTTCTTTACTTAAGGAGAGTGGTGAATTGGAGTTGAAAGGTGGTTTATTTTTCCCCCTTTTTTTATTGTGAAAAGCAGAAAGGGTGTTTTGTATTCGGTTTTATTGAGGTTATATAATTAATTATGTATCATTTGGTTCAATCAAATTAAAGCTTTCCTGATTGAGTTTGGAATCTTAGATTTTAGACTCAACATCTTTTTATTTGTTAATCTTCTCTGATTGAGCGCTGTGAATTTACACAAAGTAATTGTTATCTATTACCGTATAGTACAATTATGCTTATCGGTTTTACATTCAATAATAAAGACAAAATACATAATAATAATATAACATTAAAAAGAAAAAAAATAAACACGCCCACACAGTTAATAAATTGCAAAAAACTTTTGCACCACAAAAAAGAGGAGGAGAAGGATACTTATTGTTCTTCCAGTTGTCTCATCCGTCTATCCAAGATTTCATCTATATCCTCCACACTTTTGTTGCTACTACCAATCTTGAACAAACTTTTAACACGCCCGCTGTTACCTTCTTCATTATTACCCCTTTTTCTTATAATTTTACCAGATGGTAGCATGAACCCTTCGGTGTACCTTTCATTATCTCCAGTAAATTTAACAACCGATGGAGAACCAGGTAACGGTTCACTTGGGTTAACCATCGTACCTTTTCTTTTCCTATTTTGTGTCTTAGCAGAAGGATGCAAAGAACCTTTCTTCAAGAATGATTTGGTATTATAAGCTCCTCTTTTCAAATCCGAATAGTTTTCAATATCTGATTCAATCAGCTGAGATTCATGTAACCAAGTCCAAGATTGTTTCAATTCATCAAACGAGTTCAATTCAAATTTGGCTCTTAAATGATCCTTCTTTTCTAAAATTTGGAAAATTTCGGTATCCGTTTGAACGAACATAGATCTGACAATTTGGAAAACAAAATCAATCGCCAGTCCAATAATAATTAAAATTAAAATAGAAGCCCAGAATGTAACGTCTTTTCCAAACTGCTCAAACAACCCATGTTGGACGTAAAAGATAGTTGAATCTTTGGATTTATAGAGGGCAACTAAGATCAAACACCAAGCCCACCATCCGAAACAAGAAACACACCAAGAAATCCAGCAAATTTTTGAAATTGAATGCATTTCAATAATGTTGCATTTAGTGTTAATAATAACGATCAACACAGTAAACATTACACAACCTAATGGATACGTTGTATTGTCTTTGATTGCGTGGAAACCATATATGTTCCAAAGGGTGAAACATAAGGCCACAGATTGTGAAGCAGCTAATATGACCCACATGATAAACAACTTCAGATTAAAAGATTCAGACAGTCTACCCTTTGCATACAATTCAGGAACGGCTATTAACGTTGATGGTCTTAAATCTTTATCAAACATACCGATACATAAAACAGGTAACGATGTAAACAAGGTATTAAACATTGATAATGACCATGATTCATATAATGAAGAACCTGTGAATAGCGTATATCTTTGGTACAACAGTTGAGTTAGATAGAAAGTTAGTTCTTTATAAAACGTACAAAGAACAAATTTTGATGTTCTAATGTAGTTGTAACGACCGTGAACCAACAATAATTTCAGTAAGTATCTAAATTGAGCAATTGAATAATCGGATGTTCTTGCAGCTTGCAAACCTTCTTTACCGGTAATACCAACACCAACATCAGCGCTTTGAATCATAGCAATATCATTGGCACCATCACCAATTGCTAGAGTAACTTTATTCTTATTTAAACTTCTGACATGGGTCACCATCGATGCTTTCTGGGATGGTGATGCACGACAAACAATAACCGAATCAGAGTGCATACCTAATGAAATAAACAACGACATTAATGTCAGATCGGATTCGATACTTGCTAAAGTTGAGCCATCGACAACGACAACACAGTGGGCAACATTACCTTGGTTGATTTCTAATTCTGCAGCAGCCATAACAGAACTTAAATCCTCATCTGTTTCGTTTGACAATATAACAACTTTTGAATAATCTTTGATCAATCTACAAGAATAACCAATATTAATTGCAGTTTCTCTTTTGTCACCGGTCAACATCCACATTTTAATACCTGCCCTTCTCAATTTTTCAATTGCTTCAGGAACACCCAATTGTAGCTTATCTTCAATTGCAGTGGCACCTAACAACCTCAAATTATTTTCCAACTGACAACCAATCGATTCAATCATCTCAGCTCTATTAGTTAACGAAGTTTTAGCTTTGGAATAAGATTCGGACCATTTATTAAATGTTTCCAGATCAATAATTCTATATGAATACATTAACGTTCTCAAGCCATCAGTTGAAAACTCGTCGATATGCTCAATGGTTTTCTCTAAGATGTATTCATCGTTATTTAACAGCTTATCGTTTGGAATATAGGACCCATTATAACCGTATCTCTCCTTCTGTTGCAATTGTAACGATTTTCTAGATCCGTTAACAATTTCATTCAATTCATCGTTTTCTGGAGAACCAATTATCGGGATTTCAGTTGATAAAACTCTGTCCAGTCCTAATGGCGATGGACCCGCTCCTTGCGATTTTCCCAATGATGACAACGATAGTCTTGGTCCACTGGTAATATCTAGCGACGTTCTTGCAAATTCGTGTGACATCCTTTTTTGTAGAATGAAGTCAACTTCGTTTCTTTTTCTATCATCTGCTCTTTTATTCAATTCTGTAGTTTTAGATTTAACCATTTCTTTGTTGACTAGTCGTTCCAGAATGACATTATCGGCACCTTTACACAACAAAACAATGGATTCATCAGGGAATTTGACAATTACAGACATACGTTTTCTTGAGGATGTGAATTCAACGGTTTCTAAAACCTCATAAGTTTGGAAAAGAGGTTCGGCTTCAAACCCATTTGGATATGTTTTCAAAGTTAGTTTCTTTTGCTTTCTATCAAAAACAATGAAACCCATATCTGAAGCAGCTTGAACCAATGCTAGTTCATCTGGCGATGAAGCTTGGTAATCAATTTCTTCTTCTTCTTCGTCTTCTTCATTTTCTTCAACATTGCCTGCTAACAAACTGGAACTTTGAGCAACGGATCCATCAGACGAACCAGCTTTGAGATCATCCTTTGCAGGTTTCTTCTTCACCTTTTTAGGTAAGCAAGAGTGACATAAAGCAACAGATAACAGGAAGAAAATTGCTTTTTTAGCAAAGAAAGATTGTGGATTTGATTGTATATATCTTATTAATTCTGAGGATGACTTGATTTCGTTTGGCTTTTCGGGTTGTTGTTTTGCAGTCCTAGCAGTTATCAGGCTTGGATTCATCGATGGTCTAGTGTTTGATAATGATGCCATCGATGGTCTTCCAGCGAATCTAATAGATCCTTGTTTAGGTGAAATACTTTTCGCTAGTTCCAATTCATTGCCATCAATTTCATTATTTTCGTTTTGAACTAAGTCTAAATCATGGATCCAGGCAGTACCAGCAACTGAAAATTTCCTGAAAATCATAATATTATCAGTTAGAGTTCCTGTTTTATCACTGAATATATAACTGACTTGACCCAACTCTTCTAATATGGTGGCAGTTCTAGCTTCTGCGGGTGTATTCGATTCTTGGTGATACATATCGATATCCCATTGTAGTAATAGCATTTGCATGAGCTTGATAATTTCCATTGTAACGTACAACGATAACGGAATTAACGTATTATACATAATGATGAAACCTGTCACAGCAGGTGCTACACCAACATCTTCACCGTAAATATACCAATTTCTGGCTTTGTATTTTTCAAATAAGATACGTTCCCCCATAAAGCTGAAAAGGGACAATGATAGAACCATCAAAACCATAAATGCCACAATCATATTAATTGCTTTTTGTAATTTAGGAGCCTTGATTCTTGGATTTTTGATTGCATTCATTCGTATTTTAGTTTCTTCACCAGTGAAGATAACTAAACCAAGGCACGTATTAGTATTTCTAATAATTGAACCACGATACAGGATATTTTCCGAATTTAATGGATATCTTTGATGACCAGGTAAATCCAAAGAGCCTTCAAAATTGTATAAATCTAAATTTGGATCTTCACTTAACATACTTATTCCATTCAATTTATTTAAACCATCAGCAGTATTACATACTTTGTGTAATTCTTGATTTGGTATTTTTGATTTCAAATTTGTCTCGCCGTCCAATGCCATCGTTTCAACAAACGCTTCACCCATTTCTTGGTCTGAAGTTAGTAGTAAGATATCAGCTGGAACCCAATCATCAGATTCTAATCTAACGATTTGACCAACTTTTAGATTTTTCCACTTAAATCTTTGTGTGTCGATACCATTTGATTTCAACAGTTTAACATTGTTGAAGGAGTTTTCTTCAGCAGTTTCTCCTTCATCTTCCTCTGCTTCTTCTTCAGAGTCAAAATCAAAAGACGATCTGAGTCTCGATATTGATGATTTACTTTTATTGAAGTGACCCAATGGGCCTTCTTGTTTTCTTAAAACTTCGGTCACTCTATTGTTTTCAAATTTATCTAATTTATGTCTTCTAATATCATCGTAACCTTCTCTTAAAATACTAATAGTAATGAAGATTGATAAGGGAATAATTGTCGTTGTAGTACCAGTTGTAGACCAAGATGGAATTAATTGGAGAATGGATACAACTAAGAAATAGCAGTTTGCTACTTTAGAGAATTGTGCAATCAATTGTCTTGGTAAAAAACTGAATATTGTATATCTGGAGGAAGTGATCAAGTTACTGATATAAGGAGAATTCTGTCTTTTATCAACGAGTAATTTCTGATGCTGAGTTCTTTTGCTTTGCTCATAAGGTTCATGCGACGTAGATATATCTAAAGTTATTGGAATTCTACGACCACCTAGCGATGGTAGTTCATTTGTTACACCACGTAATGCGTTGAATGCTTTTTTTAAGTTCTGTAATCTGCTGGTTTTGTAATGATCGCTATTATTGTTGTTTCTGTATAAAGGTTCTGAATCCAAATCAATTACAGATTCATTAAGTGAAAATCCATTTTGATATAGTGAGGTAGTGTTTTCATTGTCGTATGATCTGATTTCATTGGAACTGTATGAATTGTCAACTGCCTGAAGCTCGATGTTCTCAGAAGCTCTATCAGTCGGAAATACATCTGCAGTGGACTGATTAACAGATTTGTTCAGTAGTTGGGTTCTTAAACTGAAACCCCTCTTTCTGGTTTTGACAGGCCTTGATATTGTTGCTTGCGGAGGCTGTTTGGGAGGCTCATAAAAAGGATCATCGTTGTGGTTGTTCATTATGTTAGTTGGAATATGAAGATGATTCAAAGGAAGGAAACTCGAATTTTCTCCAGCTTTCTAAAAATTTTAAGTACAGAACAAGGTATCTTTAATTGAATGCAATATATATGAATAAATAGATTATCCTAATAAATATGTGAATGCTTGTGGATCTATCTAAATGTAATATGTTAACATATATAATTATGCTAATTTCCGGTTACTGGAGGATAACTTTTGTCAAAGGCAACTGAGCGATCAGAGTAGTTCACAGATAGTTGATGGAAACCTTGTGGACGCTAAATGGTCTAAGAAAACAGATTTAATGTATCAGTTGTTTGATAATAGTTTAATTCAACTTGTCATCATCCTCTTTTCACCATCATTAGATCAGTCTGCTTGGAATTCAGTAAAGTGTTCAAATGGAGGGTTCTAATTGTGGCTGGAGAGCGCCGAGTAGACCGATTCGGGGACAACTGGGGGGCGGAGCGTGGCGGGTGAAGTGCAATGCCTAACCAGACGAATAATTACTTCTTCTACAACTGCAAGGATAGATAAAGCCACGTTAATTATTATTAAATACAAGTATTAAATCTATAAATCGAATGAATTTAACAACATTTAGCTCATGCTTGTCTATCTTTCCTTCTTAACTTCGTCATTTTTCTCCACTTTTTCACCTGAATTGGCATCAGCATCAGCGCCATTGCCACCTTCTTTGGCTAACTCTTCGTTACTTAACAATTTAGCCTTTTCTGACTTCAATTCGGAGATGAACCAAGTAACAGAACCCCATAGGCACAATGCTATAATAAGTAAATTCACAAAATGGATCGATCTACTCAAATAGATCATAGCACACAAGGATGCAATCAACAAACCAAAAGAGATATGTGTTGCTAGGATCAAGGCTGGAGTTGTACCTGGTTGGAAAACAGATTCCCAGAGTTCTGTCACGAAAGCCATTATGATGTGATGTATATATATATGCTATTAGATCGTAACACGAATGTAGTAAACATGTAGACTATGAGTGAATTCAAGCAAACCATTGAATAATATCTACATATAAATAAACTGTTTTATCAGTTACTGTTCCAAAATTCACAAAAAAAACAAAGAGCTTTGGAACATCAAAGAAGGCTGTGCAAGTTTCCGCAGTTTTCTATCAATTCACAATGACTGCTTGCAGGTTTACTTGAACTGCTGATGTATGCCGGTGGCTTTCGATAAAACCTTCCAACCGGTTTAATCCACCGGTTGATCGATTGATATTCGAATCACATAATTAATCTCATCATTTAACTATAAATATGGCAGAAACTTTCCTGGACACTCCGCTGAAGCTTTCAAACTTATCAGCGGAATCGTTATCCAAGCTATCATTGATATCCGATTATCCATTGGATTACAACATTTTCTTATTCAAAGGTATTTCAAAAACTCGTTCAGCAAATCATGAACAACTCAAACAAATGAGATCAGATTTGTTATCTTCCATACCTGAGGAATACTCATCGTTGATCTTTCATGGAATAGACCCAGAATCGGGTGAGATGGAGCCAACAACAACTAGCAGATTGCAGGATAGATTACTAGGTTTATTGATCTTGGAAAGACATAGGAGAGATATTGAAATCTTAAACAAGATGTTGGATACTAATAAGGACAACGATAAAAGAATTGCGTTGATTGAATTAACTAGTCCCTTTGAATATGAGATTAAATCTCCGATATATAAAACATTCGATGGGAAATTGGATGAAGGTTCATTCATGAAGTTCGCCATACTACAAAACATCGAATATGATTTTGAACACACTATTGATATAGATGACGAAGAATCCAAAGAAGACCTTGAAGGTTCAGGAGATTATCAATCCGATGATGACTTGGTTGAAGTGTTTTGTAATGATGATATAATGAATTTTAATAAGATTTTTTCTGAAAAAGAGGATGGAATTGAAAAGACTCAAGAGGAGATCGTTGACGATCTATTCAATGATTCTAGAATTGGTCAAGTTTTGATTCCGTTAGCTAGCAAGGCTATTTTATTGGGCGATGATGATGACGAAAACGATGCTGAATAATTTTGAAAAGAACGTGATTATTTTTTTCTGTATAGTTGTATATAATGAGTGATGTACATTTAGAAATTGTTATTACAAGTGAGATCAAATGCTGACGTTCAAGATAAAACTGCAAAAGGAAAAGGAAAAGAAGGAGATGATGGTTTCAGGGGTCCTAATACTGATTTTCCAGATATAGATTGGTTCTAACTTTATGATGTACAGTAATATTTATAATGAATATTACCACTTCTTTTGAAGGAAACCAAAATAAGAAACTACTGATTTGAGCCTATGTTAGATTGGTTATACTTGGTGCAAAAGAGGGTCCGAATTGGCTGACATTGTCTATATTATGAGTACTTGACACAAAACACCCGTGCACGCCGATTAGCAAATATGATTTTGCACAGCCCGATATTTGCCCTTTGGACGTTAAAGTCCATCTCGTTAACCGTTGGTAGATGCCTGTTGATTGACAAGTTCTTTCGATATCTCCAGATTTAGTCAATATCATTTCATCTCATCACAAGACATGTTGCTTTTCTTTTATCTACACTGACATAAATCCCTAAACATCTGATTAGCCAATCAATTGATCAGACCAAAATAGAGTACTTATACAATGGCAAAGAAAGGAGGTAAGAAATCAAAGGACGAACCAGTTGAAGTTCAGTCTGACAACGACTCAGATTGGGATGAAGGTTCCAAAAAACCAAACAAGAAGCAAGCTGAAAAGGCAAACAAGAAACAAACCGAGGCAGATAAGAAGAAAGAAAGAGAAGCTTTGTTGGCAATGGAAGAAGAGTCCATCAAATCTGAAAAGAAGGTCAAAGCTAAGGGTGCAGCCGCTAAAAAGAACAAGAGAGCAGGTAATGATTTAGACGATGCATTGAATGCATTTGGTGGCTCTTCTAGTAATAAAACCATTGATGCTCATGGTATAGAGGACTCTTTATCTGCATTGTCCTTATTGAAATCGGAAGCGGTTTCTGATAAAGATATCGACAGACATCCAGAACGTCGTTTCAAAGCTGCTTTACAAGCTTATACCGATCGCAGATTACCTGAAATGAAGAAAGAACAACCAGGTTTAAGAAAGCAACAAATGGAACAATTGATTTATAAAGAATTCCAAAAGTCGGATGAAAATCCATTCAATAAGGACACTAACGTTACTTTTAATGCTGGATTTGATGAAGTTAAGAACGTTAAAGATAGTGTTAAAGAGAAAAGATCAAAGAAATTCGAACATTAATTTTAATATTGGGTATAGTATCTTGTATGAATAGCTATTATTCAATTCAAATTTTATGACTAATTATTATACGAAACAGTAATGTTAAAATAGTAATACATCTTTTTGGAATATAAAAGGAACTGTAGTGGTAGGATTGAGTTATACAAAATGCAAAACAAAGAAAACCCGTAGTTTTACCCCCACCAAACAGAAAAACGATATAAAATTGTACATAGTAATAATAATTAGACATTAGCATCTAGCTGAATATATATATATTCTTTTCCAGCGTTGGACTTATTCGTCATCATCTTCATCATCCACAATCTTAGCCTTCTTTCTGGTGATGCCTTCTTCTTTTTCTTCGTCTTCTCCTGCAGCATCGTCTTCAACTTGTGCTTCTTCGTCATCCTCATCGTCATCACCATCGGCAATAGCCTCTTCTTCTTCTTCTTCTTCTTCTGATTTTTGATCCTCAAATAGATCAGCATCCAAACCAGAGTCACTATCATCAATAGTCTCCTTAGACAACGAACTCTTCTTTTGTAGTAATCTTCTCTTCTTTGGAGCAGGTTCTTTGGATTCGGGTTTTGTTCTCTTTCTTTGTTTCGTTTTCTTTTGAGTAGATTCATCTCCAGATTCAAATGAAGACGATTCAGCAGAAGATTCATCCTCAGAAACAACAAAGTCCTTCTTATTCTTCTTTGCCTTTTTGGATTTGGCAGAGCCATTACGTTTCTTCTTTGGTTTGTTATCATCATCTTCGTTAATATCCAACTGATCCATAGCATCTTTTTCTTCTTCAATACGCATTTGATTCCATTCTCTAGCCTTTTCATCAAGCAACTTTCTTTCTTCCGCTAACTTCAACTCTGCCAATTTTCTCTCTTCTTCCAACTTCTGTTGAAGTTCCAGCTTCTTCTGCGATTCTTCTTCCTGTAACTTCTTAGCTTGTTTGAATTTAGTCTCAAGTTCAATCTCATAATCCTTTTGATCTTGAATAGCAATATTCAATTGTTTGGCTAATTGGTTACCCATTGATATTCTCAACTTCAACTCTTCAATTGGGTATGGGGGTCTAAATATCGTTGATGGATCATTTTCACCTTCTGAAGATGATGTGACAATTTCTTCCAACGATTTAATACCGGATTCCAAACCACTTAAACAATCGTCCAAATCCAGCATCGTTCTTTTAGCACATGGTAATTTCTTAATGAATTCGGCAATTTGGAACTGTATGAATGCAGTGTTGAACTTGAAAGAATTGATTGGGTTTAATTTGTAAGCTTTCATTTCGAATTCCAATGCGGTTTTAAAAGCATCCAAGTTCTTTTCATAAATGGCTCTGTTCAACCAAGCTCTTGAAATGAAGTTGAATAAATTGAAATCTTCACCGTTTGTGAATCTTGTTAATGCCAAAGTATAAGATTCGATAGATTTTGCAAATTGTTTAACTTCCAATAAACAATGACCTAAATTGATATAAATAGAAATATCTTGTAATGAATCTCTAACTTTTCTAAATATTTCTAACGCTAATCCGGTTTGTTTCTTATCAGCAAATATTATGGCAATACCTTGAGCGGCATAAACGTTCTTGGGATCGATACTTAATGCCTTTTGATATAACTGAGCAGCTCTTAAATAGTATTGGTCTTTCTTTGCAGTCTCTCTAGTTTCACGTGCTAACGAACAGTAAACGTTGGCTAGTGACAACAATGCATAAGTATCGTGCGATGTGAAGTTGACTAACGTTTCTCTGTGATGCTCAGATTCCAAATCTTTATTTTTTGTCAAATTGTGCTTCTTACCAAATTGACGTAGATACCAACCATAGAATGATCTAACTTCTAAGTCATCAGAGAATTCATCCATTAATTTGGACATTTCATCTTTGACTAAAGAATCATCAGATAAACAAGTCAATAACAACCATCTGATTTTGGCTGAAGTATAGTTCGGACATTTATTTAAGATATCTTCATAAATCGTCATTGCGGATTTCGAGTCATCAGCACTTTTAGAGGATTCTTTGCATCTTGCAATGTTATAATTCAAAGTAATTGACAAAGATTCGAAATCAGCTGGGTTTTGTTCTTTCAATGCACCTAACGCTAGCTCAAAAGTAGACAAAGCTTCTGTATCTTGCTTCAATAAGGAGAAAACGCCAATGTTATTTAATAAAGAGTACGATATTTCTGTCAATGGCTTGCCAAATTTGAGCTCTTGATCCTTTGCCATTTTCAAGTATTTCAAAGATTGTTGAATGTCAGTCTCTTCATAAACACTGGAAAGAGTCAAGAGAGCAGTTAAGTTAATAGGTTCGTTTAATTCTTTGGACAGATTAACGTATTTTTCTAGAAATTCAACGGTTCTTTTGGTGTGTTTGACTTGTTTAGAATACAACATACCTAATGTGTAATTAACTTCCAAAATCTTTGGATTTGATTCTTGGATTTTTTCAAAAGTTCTAATGGCATCATTTAATTCATTTCTCACAATCCGACATTGACCGTAACCAACTCTTGATAATAAATTGTTTTCATTTTGTTTGATCGAGTCACTGAAGAGTCTTTGAGCTGCCACGAAGTCTTTCTTGAAGAATTTACATCTGGCTAACCAGAACAAGGCATCACTTTTAGAGTTTGCTGCGACTTCGGGTTTTCTTGTCACACTTGAACATAGTCTTTCCACTAATTCATAATTTTCCTTTGCGAAGTAATAGGATGATAAAATAATCAATATAACATCATTAGATGGATCATCCATATACGAGGCCTTTGTGAATTCCATTGCCTGTAAATATTTTTCTTTGAATTCTTCATCAGAGCCGGAGTTTGAGAAACAATCGTCAAATTTGGATAGTGAAATTAAAATTTTAGCTTCCAAGTTTCTGTCCGGGTTGACTTGAATAGAGTTTGTCCATGCTTGATTGGCTAAGTCCTTTCTATCTAAGAACCAGAAGCATAAACCGACACCGATTCTTGGATCTGGTCTTAATAGTGGGTTTAAAACTAGGCACCTTTGGAATAACTTTAAAGCAGCGGCGTAGTTTTCTCTATAGAAAAAGATTTTAGCTTTACCCATTAAGGCATAACAGTTTTTGGAATTGGACTGTAATAAATTATCAAATATTCTTGATTCCTTCTCAAAATTTGTTCTTTTATTCTTGTTTGTTTTAGAAGAGAAACTTAACAAAGCTTGGGCTAGTAAATTACATTCGCTAGCTGGATCCAGAGAAGTTGCAGTTTTATTCTCACTTATTGCTAATTCCAATGGAATGATTGAATCGTTTGATTCATTAGTCAAATACAACCAACTTAAAAATCCATGTAAGCTCGCTTGAACATCTGATGTTGAATCCATAATATTCTGGGAGTTTAAGGACTGTCTAATAACGTTTAAAGACTCATCGATCTTACCCAAATTGGCATAAGATTTGGCAACCTTCAACCAAATTGATTTATCGGATTCTTCATTTTGTAAAACGGTACATAATTCATTTGAATCATCCGGCAAATCATTTAAAACATCAATAACCACAGCACCTTCTGGATCTTCCTTCATTGGAATTGTAATTGTTTTCGACAAGTATTTTTCCTTTTGCTTCGTTGGTAAACTGGTTAAATAAAAATCCGATGATAATGGTGGAAGACCATTGCTGGAATCTTCATTTATTATTTGACCCTCATTAGTTGCCATGGTTGGAGATAATATTTCTACTAAGCAAAGTTATATTTGCAACTAGGTTCAAATCAAGTCGAAGGAATGTCCGTAAGTCGATGATTCACAAATACAAGCTAAATAGATCTATGGAATTGATTTATGGGTCTCTGTTAGAGTGAATTGATGATTTTCCATTTCAGTGAAATAATCAAAATTACGTCAGCCATTATATCATACTTTATTTTATTTTGAGAGCATCAGAAGTTTACCCGGATATTGTGATGACATCAGCAATGACGTCAGAAGAGAATTGTTCTATCAAAAAAATATGCATAAACTTTTTTTTAGATCAAATCTGTGGGTTGCAGGATAAATTGATAATAATCACCATATAAGATCAGGTATCAAGAGTCTAAAAGTAAATGTTAAGCCTTGAAATACTGCCTTCTAATATCCAGTTTATTAAAGAATATTAAAATGCCAAATAAAATGGAAAAGCCGTCCCCAATACGTGTCTATGTTGGTTCGATCTCATCTGAACTAGCAAAGAATATCGCAGAATTAGAATCAAGATTCTCCAAGTTTGGATCGATTGAAAAATCATTTTCTTTGCACACGAAAGAAATTATTGATTACCATTATGGATATTTGACAATGTCATTGACTGAAGACTCCTTTAAAAAGTTGAGAAAGACTTTTAATGGCGTTAATTATAAGGGTTCCAAATTAGTTATCAACAAAGCCAATGAATCATTTGAAGAGAGATGGTTAAAGGACTCTAAAAGACAAGATACCAAGATAAAATCGAGAAAAATTAGAGCCAGAATTGCTGAATGCAGAAGTGAAAGAATTGAACAGAAAGATGATAATTCATTTATGTTACAAAATATAATTAAAGGTAGGCATAGAAAAACAGTTAGAAAGGATCTCAAGAAGCTAACCCTTAGAGTGAATTACAACAACAAGCTTAAGGTTATACGTTGCAAACATACCAAAGTTTGGGGTTACAATAAGAACAAGAAGCTAAGGGATTTAGTTTCCAAATTTATAGAAGGCGAATGGAAGGATGGTAACGATCATGTTATTGATAGACTTACTAGAAAAGTTGTTGTTTTCACAAATACTGGTATTAGGGTTGTTGATTTAGTTGAAGAAGAAAAACGGCAAAATGGTGTACAAGATCTTGGATTAGAAGGTGATGAAGTGGATAGAAACAATAAGTTGTTGGAAAATTTACTTGGTAAATACAACTTTGATAAGCCTGTTGAATTACAAAAATCACTTCGTGAAGAAGATGATGACTATGGTGAATCTGATTATGAATTTGAAGGTATTTATAACTGTAACTCAGATGATGATGATGATGATAAAGAAACTGAAATGGAATATAGTGTGCCAGAAAAAGACTGCATTAAACCATCTCATGAGTCTATTATCGAAGAATATAAAAAGCAAGAAATTAGCAATGTTAGTAAGATGGTTTACTATAGTGAAGATGATGATCTTGAAGAAGAAGGCTTTTATGACAAGTTACTCGGTAATGACGATAGACCGATTATTGAAAGAGAAAGTGATATTGATATGTTATCCGTCGCTGAGTCTGAAATGAAGAAGAACAGGGTTAAACTTGAAAAGATCGAGCAAGAGTTAGAAGATGAAGGCGAAGAAAGTGATTTTATACCTAAACGCGATTCTGACCCAGAGCAAAGTCTGGAGCAAAGACAGGAAACGGAAGATTTTCCACTCGAAGAGGATGAAGCCCATGATTATGAATTCATGCCTAAGTTTGGATCAGCTGAACGAAAACAAGAAACTGACGAGGATAATGATGATGAATTCATTACAAAATTCAGTGGAACCGCTTTAAAAAATAAGGAATCGATAAGTAATACTGAGGCTTTGAGAGATTTATTGAATCCTGTGGATGATATATCATCTGCCTTCAAGTTAGTAAATGATGATGATGAAGATATTGATCAATCTAAGAACTTCAATGAAGAAGTAACTTTATCCAACTCCGTCACTAACGACCAACATAGTACCCAAGGCACAGTTCTATTACCAGAGAAGAGAGATTTAGGTTTGTTCTTCAGCTACTTCCAATCTCCTTTCTTGATTGCACAATCTCAATTGAATAAGTTGAGTGAATTCAAGGTTAATGAAAAGTTGAATTACGATGATTGGTTTTGGAAGAACAGAGGTGAATTGAACAGAGAGTTCAGAGGTAGAAGAAGAGATGTTTTGAGAGGTGTTAATAAAAAGAGTGCCAAATCTGCTACTTTGATTTGATTGAAAGCATCATAATCTGAATGTACATTAAAGTAAACTATAGTCCATTTTTGCACTTTTCTGTTTTTGTATTACAGCAATTTCATTTACCATTCTACTTTAAATACTGTAACAGCTTGATAAACCGAAGCTGCGATTTTATTCTTTTACCTCGGGGTTCCGGTTAGGCGCTATACATGAAGACAAATATAAGGAGCCTAAGCAATTGATATACGAGACTAGGAGCAGGGGACATTCTGGATTATGTTAAGTAGCAGTATAAAAACAGTGTGAAGACCAGTCTGGGACTAGGACTATTAGATTGCTGGAAATATAAAACAAAGATACAACAAAGCTAAATATGAAATAGAGAACTGAGGAATAAGAAAGTTAAAAGAAACCAAAAGCGTTCAAGGTAATTTAATGGGCTCTAAGACCGTATTTAGAGATGAACTTCCAGTAACCCGGAGCAGAGGCTCTTCTAAACCTTTTACCAAAAGCAATCATAACAAATGAAAGACCCCACAAAAAGAATCCTAAACATCCAAGAGCAATGTACAAGTTTTGAACACCAACGTCATTTAGCCAGGGGGTAACAGCGTATGAGAAACCAAAACCCATAGAGTTTCTAATCAAAATCATGGTAACCAAAGAATCACCCGAGACTTCTTTGTAGGAATCAATGATGTAGTTGATAGCAACTGCTGATCCCATAGGGAATGTGGCACAGACCATGGCTAAGCCGAATGCTAAACCAACCCAATGAATATTATGTGCAGCACCGATACCGAACAAAAAGCAACCGAATGGATGAAGAATCAATGGAACAACAGAAATCCATAATCTTTCTTCGGATTCTCTGAAACCTTTAGCTTTACGGGCTCTGTAGGTAGTCCAACTATCAACAATCTTACCTGATAGATAAGAACCAACACTGATACCAATGAAAGGAGAAGCAAAAAACACACCAATCATGTTACCTGAGAAGTTGTAAGGTGGTGAAGCCAAAATAAACCCGAGAGTAGCATTGACAACATTGAACCATGATAAAACAGCACCAACAACAATACCACCGAATGCAATGGCAGGAAGCTTGACTAAATAAAATGGCATCCAAACTCTTTGGAATAATGCCTTCTTTTGTCTTGGATCACGAGCACCCCAAAACTTTAACTTATCCTTGAATGTCTTCTTGTAGTAGACAGTACCAGGAGAGCCAGTACTATCCATAACTTCTTCCTCGGCAACATCGACGTTCTTACCCTTCTCACTTTGTTTACTGGTAACTTGGCGTAACTCATTGATACTCAAGACATCACCACCATCCATTTCTAAGCTTGGGTCACGGTAGTACATTGTTTCTTCTAAGAAAAAGAACATAAAGATAAAGCAAGCACTACCAATAATTGACCAAATGTATGGGATCCATTTCCATCCCAAATTCTCAGCGATGAATCCACCTGGAATACCACATAAGAATGGAATATTGAATAGAGTCCAACAGTACCACGCAATCCAACCACCTCTTTCATGGGCAAAGAAGACATCAGAGATGCAAACTTCAACTAAAGTTTCTATTGGACCATAGAAGGAACCAACTAACAATCTGTTAATATACCATTCACCAGTAGATGTAACATATGCAGACCAGACTGTACACAATAAACAACCTAAGGCACCAAGTAATAAACAAGGACGACGGCCATAAGTTAAGCCAAATGGCTGCCATAACAAATTGGACCAACCAAAGAATAAATATTGAATACCAACACCAGTATTTAGATCAGCTAGAGAAATACCTGTATCTGCTTCGATGTTCAATAAAGCAGCTGACAATGATGTACTCAAAATATCACCAAGGAAAACACAAATCATCAAACACATTGCTAGCAATCTCTTTCTGTTTTTAGACCAGTTTAATGGATCTTCTGGATCATCAGTTGGTTGTGGGAATAAAACAATATCTTTGTCTCCTTCATGTCTAACATCAAGGTTACCATCTAAATCAATCAAATGGATTGTACCAGGAATCTTTTCTGTATGTTCGTGTTCAGCCATTTTGACTAATACTTAAATAGAGCTATATTTTTAACTGAAAGACTTTGACTCACAAATATTTTAATTTGCATTAACTATAAAACAGGTTATAGATTTTTCAAAACACAATCATGGAATAGCACCAACTTATATTCAAAGACAGAAGAAGAATTCAACTCAAGATTGTTGAATAAAATCATTTGTTATTGATAAGATAAACAAATCAATGAAGAAATGAGTGTGTCTTGAACTAGTATAAAGATTTGCTATCATATAGCTACTCGTTGCATCCAACGTAATTGTCTCATATCTAAGTTAAGATAGTATTTCAAAAATCTGGTATTCTTCAAAATAACCTATAGCTACTTCGACAACCTAGATCTGCATTAGAACGGCTCGACGATAAGATGTCTCAAGAAATCATTAATCATAATAAGATGAAATGACGTAGTAGTAAAGCAAAAATAATGAGGCCATTGTAAATAATTACCAGAAGAGTAAAACTATCCAAACATCAAGTATTCACATGTTTACTGAGTATTACTGAACTCGTTCCGTAATCAGCGGCTTGGTACCTCAAAGAACGCCAACAAGTCCATTAAAACAAAAAAAACAAACAAACATAAAGTCAAAACTAAACAATTAGCAGACTTATACAGACAATATTTTTCGGGCCGATCGTAAAATAAGTTAGATAAGATTAAATTTCTGAGCGTGTAATAAATTACTACAAGGGTAAAAATAAGCACAGTTAGGATCTTATCGAGACTTTGATCTTGTATTTCACGTTTTTTGGAAAGTCAGACTTTGGACCCCACATAATATCAAGAAGCAATACACCCTAACCAATCACTATCAAATAGGGAGATAGCCAAGCAGATGGTTCAAGTATAATCGCATAATTGCATAAAATGGTCTCATAGAGAATTAAAATGAGGTTGGATAAAATTGCCAAAAGGAGAACAGGTGCTTTAAATATCCGTTGATGAAGATTTCTCCGTGGGTTGACTATCAGTAGTGACGTGTGGCAAGTTTAGAAGCACTTCTATCACTGAGCATCGGAAACCATTTCAATCACCATCACTATCGTATCTATTGTAGTTTTATGTCCATTGAAGACCACGATAGAAAGAGAGCTGGGGTTAAATCACCAATTGAGTCAATTTGTTGCGTAGTCATTGCCCAGTATTTTTCGCCATGGATATGCTTATCTCTTTTCGATTAGAAACAAATCTCTTTAATTTCTTTCTCTTATCAGGAATGGCATAGATGTATTCAACAGGAGATACATTCTGTAGCAAGATTTGCTTGATAATAAGAAATCATTATCCATACAAGTGAATAGCTGGATAGACAAATAACATTAGAAGATTGACCCCGACATGAGATACAGCTTCTTATCGGCAAGCAAGAAGTGAATTTGCAACCTTTTTGGTATTGGTTTGATCCCAATTAGTAAATAATTATTCATTTCATGAAACGTTTTGTGTGATAACAGATTATGATACATTAACCTACTGTGAAGGAAAAAGAAAGATAAAAGAGATCAGACACTGAATGAAGACAATGATTTTTCTGGGTACGGTCAGTAATCACAATTTAAAAGCGGTCATTAGCGTACAGCTCAAACATATTTTCTTTCAAGCATCTGTGCATATTGAATTCTAAAAATAGGAAAAACTTCATAGGACGGTGAAGAATCTTTAAAGACAGTATCAGCCCGTTGCTCTGCTATTATCTATCCACTTGATGGCAGAGTCCTCATAAGGGAGAACAAGTAATAATGTTTACATTGTGGTTCCCACGGGGTTATTTTTTTTTTTTGGCGCATTGCATATAGTATCCGTTTGTGAAGAAGCTAATGGTACTAGTCCTGGACTGATGCCCACCAAGATAACTCCATACAATTCTGTTGAGACATTTTAACCAGATGGTGCATATTTTGAAAAGTTTCGGGGGTAGTAAAAAAAAAGGAGTTAAACATGTCGGTCATACTTGAACTGATAAGAAACATGCGAGACCGTTTACCAAAAACTGGAGATCGTCGCTCTTTTCAGAAACAAGGTTTCCATTCTTGAATAATTACTGTCTGTAATTGTGTCAAATCATCTTAAAGTGGTATCAAGTTATATCTACTTCTAGCTGTCGCATGAACCTCTCAATAGCAATAGAGTAAACATAGCATAGGTAACCCATTGCAAATTCTAAAAGGATAGAGTAGGGAAACCTCTTCCCCTTCGAAAGGGACCTTCTCCATTTTAGTAATATTCATTTCTTCCTTATCTGAATTTAAACACTGAACGCCAACACAGACTTCAGGTACGGTGTGTTAATATTCTCATCACAATGCAGATAGCAACAAAAGCGCTTATCATAACGCATTTAGCGTCAAATGTGATAAATCCCCAAAGCGCGGCGAGCTGAGGTAGTGTGAGACGCGAAGAGCTCGGGGCATCCGTGAGCATGCTTGCCTTTCTCCGACCGTTTCGTATTGGTTAGACCCCAATCAATCTTTAACCAGATCTTATTTACCTTGCCCACATCATGCTCAAAAAGATAGTAAGTTTTAATCAATCATCAATCAACTTGGGCTATATTCAGAGTAGCTAAAACATCCATTTGTGGATAAAAAGTCCTACTCTTGGAATCAGTATCTGAAGGTATGATCCAAACTTTAAAAACACTGATAAGAAGCACCTCTTAGGAAAACTTATTAGATCCTAAAAGATTGGGACGATATCCTGGTATGATCGACAATGGGAAGGAAAGAACGCCATAATAAATTTAACTGCACAAATAGGGAAATTTTTCATCCTAAATTAAACACTAACTCCTATTGATCATTTAACCATGGCGATTTATATATAAAAAAACAACTCCCAAATCAATTGAACAAACGACGTTTCCTACTCTTTGAAGTTAATATAATATATTGGCTTATCGACTTTTTTATTGAAACTTAATCAAATAACAAATATCAACTCAATTTTTTAGAAAAAGCAAAGCTCAACATCATGTCAACCGCTTATATTAATGGTAAGGTTTATACCGTCGCTGAAAACGAATGGGCAGAAGCCTTTTTAGTTAAAGAAGATGGTACTTTCGGTGCAGTTGGTTCATCAGAAGAAGTCTTATCTACCGACCTAAATACCAACGTTGTTGACTTAAACGGCCAATTCGTTATGCCAGGTATGCACGATGCTCATTGTCATTTATTAATGGCATCTGAAGAAAAATTATTCGAAGCTAAACTTGGTACCATGGGAACCCCTGAACAAATCGTTGATAAATTCAAAGAGTACAAGTCTGGTGCCTGCCAACACTTGAGTACCGTTTCCAATTGGTTAGTCGGTAATTTCTATCACTATGCTAGTTTCAAGGATGAAAAACCAGATAGAAAATTCTTAGACGATGCATTTGGTGATCAACCAGTAGTCATTAGAGAGTATACCACTCATAACATATTTGCCAACACGGCTGCTTTGAGAGCTGCTGGGTATGAAGAAGATCCTGTTGATCCATGGGATGGTTACTATGTTCGTAGAGAAGATGGTACTATCACTGGTGAATTAGTTGAAGGTGCTGCAACCAGAATGTTCAACTCTTTGCCAAAAGGTTCACCAGAAGATAACATCAAGGCCTTAGCATATGGTGTTGCAATGAGCAACCGTTTTGGTTTCACTGCTGTTCAAGAGGCTTCTGCCAATACCGTCTATTTGGAAGCCGCTAAAGCTTTAGAAGAACAAGGACTCTTAACAATCAACTTGGATGCCCATGTTGTTTTCTATGGTGTCGGTGCTTTCCCACAAGAAAGTGTCGGATCATTACACCACACGTTGTTCAATGCACACAAGTACAAATCTAAGCACTTCAATCCAATGATGACCAAATGTTGGATTGATGGTGTTCCATGGCACCCACATGAAACTCATTGTCCACTAACTGAAGAAGGTGAGGTTGATTATTCAAGACTATTGATTCCTCAAGAAACTTTCAAAAAAGCAATTGAAAGGTTCGATAACGAAGGTAGGACATGTAAGGTTCATGTTTGCGGTCAAGGTTCGGCCAAATTCGCTCTTGATTGTTTCGAAGAGCTTCGTAAAGCTAACCCTCACGGTCCAAGACATGAATTAGCTCACAATATGGATGTCACCGAAGAAGATTGTGCTCGTTATAAAGACTTGAACATCACCGCGGAAATGTCACCAGCCATTTGGCACGATCCTGATTTCCAACCAGAAGTTAATCCAGCATCAGTTTACCCATTCAATTGCTTGCAAAAGAACGGTGCTTTAATAACTATTGGGTCTGATTGGGTCTTTGCACCAGATACTCCAAATATTTTCCCTGGTCTTCAAGCTTTAATGGAAGGAAAGCATGGTTGGGATATGAGTAGAAAAGATATCTTGAGAATTATCACGTTGGATGGTGCTAAAGCTGTCTCTAGAGAAAACTCTGAGGGTTCAATTGAAACTGGAAAATTGGCCAACTTCATTGTTCTTGATCGTAACATGGTTGAATGTGAATCTGTTGCGGATACTATTGTCTTGAAGACATTTTTTGAGGGTAAGATGGTTTATGACTATGATACCGATGAATTAAAGCATATGCAAGGTAAGGTTTAAGTAGCAGTTTAGTGTTTTAATCTAGCCAAGTGATGCTTTTGCTATTCACAGAACTCTTCTCCCTTTCTTTCGTATTGAGGAGTTTCTTGTTTGTGTTTTATTTCTGCTACCATGTGTTTATTGTTTATTACCCTCATATTGCGACGTTCTATTGAAAATTTCCATTTGTTGTGTATTTTAGTTGTCGTATCTCCCTTATGGCTTCAGTGATTTCAATGTCCATTATGCTGATTTCACTTGCTACGTGGGATCATTGGATTAAATAAATGTAAGCTGAATATATGGCTATATTAAATTACTTTAAAACATAACAAAAAAGATTTCCTTATCCATAAACTTCTGATAATTGACTGGTCAATCTTGTCTTATGGGAGCTGTCAGCGATAAAAAGGGAGCTCATTTTAAAACTGCCTTGTGTATGTACCTAATTAGGCCCTTATCTGGTGTAAGTAGGAGTCCGCCTAACATTGGTTCCATTTAGATGGTTGAAGATATTGATTGATTTTCAGGCCGATCAAGCTGTTGATTTTGTATAAACTGCCACCTTGTGCATTCCAAGTGGTTGAAACAGAGTAATGGGATGGTTGTTTGACTCGATATCTTTGAGGTTGGAACTAAATAGACAGGAATCTGAGATAGAGAGTATTTGCTGCCGTACCTGCTGCCGGATCCGATGAACCAAAATCGCATGCATTTCTCAATTTGGGGTGGTTTTTCCGGTCTCGGTCGGTTGTTTATTAACGACGCGTCGATCTGTTTCTCTTGGGTACCCCAGAAATGAAATGAGTTTGGGATAGAAAAGATAGAAATTTATGTTGAGATAGATATATATGTATGAGATTACCTGAAATTTGCTGCAGAACTACAACTTCTAACAATTCAATTGCCTTTTGGCTAGTATCAATCATTTATTAACTCACGATTTTATATTCCGTACTCAACTTCAAATAACTTGACCTCATAATAGTTTTCGATCAGCATGTTTGGCTCTATATTCCATTCCCTTGGTTTTGGAATCACTTTTATATATCCAATGAAAGAATCATACAAGCTTTTGTCCAATTCACAAAATCAAAGTCTGCTACAAAATCAATCAATTGTCAATTCTTTTAGTCATTGGTTATCATATTGGATCATTCTAGCTATTTTGCAAACGTTTATATCAAGCAAATTGATAAGTTTAATAATATCACTTATTCCATTCAACGGTATAGTAATGCTATATTTGAAAATTTGGTTGGTTTTCCCAATCATTTCAATCGACAACGGTGATAAAGTATCGGGTTCATTTATTCTATACCATTATTATTTACTGGACTTCTTAAACTTCTTAGCTAATTTGGACCAGTACGTCAACAGTCTGGATTTAGCTCCATTGATTAAAAGCTTAGTAAGATTATACAATCAAACAATTGACACTTATTTCAGCGGAATTGGTTTTGCTAACTTTTTGAAAATTGATATCCAACAATCAGAGCAACAGCAACAACAACAACAATCACTCATGGGGTCAATTGGTGAGTTGTGGAACGAAACCGGAATCACCCATCTGTACAAATCGTTACCATTCATAACTTCAAACACTAACAAAACCATGAATGATACCACACACGCTCCTAACTTTATCCCAGTGATCCTCTTAAAATCCTTATTATCTCCACTAGCGTCCTTACTAGGCAGAAACGACAATAATATCAAGCATGTGAGTCGTGAAGGCTCCCAATCACCAACAGAAGGCTACGATATCGTCAGCAAGGATGATTTTAGATCATCGTCATCCGGTTCATACTTAGTTAATAGCGAACTGAACGTTCCTAAGCATAGAGACCAGTTGAGAAACAAGAGTAATTCATCGACTTCGGTTCCAAATCTAGCGTCAGGGACGAGACAGTCGTCAGTGTCTTCGGCTTCAGCGTCCATATGGGGGATTAGATCTGGATCTAGATCAACGTCTGCATCAGGCTCTACTTTGAAAGAACAATTTAATAATACCGGTAATTGAAATCGAATGTCTTATTTTGTCTATTTTTTTTAATGCTATAATAGTTTTTCGTCCGTTGAAACTTTTTCAATGATGCTTTTTAGTTTTCAGTTTTCAGTTTTTTTATATATTTACCTGTTACTTTTATCACTTTGCTTATATACTTTGTTAAAAACAAAAAAGAACACAGTTTGATATTATACTTTTTGTTTTGCGTTTAGTCAATTTTTCAATTGTTCGTAATAATACAACAATATTAATGATTTTTTTCATCAATAGTAAACAACCAAAAAAAACCAGCGGATATATAATAAAGAATAAATCGTGAGCCAATAAGTAAATCAAGTGCAGTACGTATATGGTAATGTAACAATCAACTAATCAACTGACGAAAATCTCAAAATCCCATTTTTTAACAACTTGATACCAAGAAGCATAACTCTTCAACCCCGTAATTCGATATTTATCAGAAGAATATCCTCATTAAAACCACGATAATACGTAACTATCTTCCGTTTTTGGCTCCAGCATTCTCTAATAACCGACACCAATTCATTGCTATTCTCAGCCCAAACTAAACTACAAAATAGATCTCACTGTTTCAAAAGCTATGTGTTTTGTTCATCAAAATGGGCCTCACAGCAGACAATGAATAGCTGCCAAATGTGGATAGTTATAGTCTTAGACTTGTAGTCTTTTTTTTCACTAACAGTTGTTTCACTCCCATAGGCAATGAATGGCAGCTTTGGAACCTCGTTAATTGTGGGAAGGAATTTCTAGCCGTAGCAGTATGTCAAATTCAAGGAGACGGAGGAGTATGATTTCTTTTTAAATTTTCAGCAATTGAAGTATTTCTTAGAGGTTAACTTCTTTGTAAATTAATCAGAGAAAAGAATTGATATTATTGATCCACAAAAGTACTAAAGTAGAACTCAACATGCGGGTGTTTACTCTACTAGTCAACTGTATGTTAAAGCTGTAGTTGTGGGCTACTTTTAATTAAGCTTTCACTATTTTTCAAGATTATGAAAATCTGTGTTACTTCTAACTCTAAATGCATCTGTGGGTCATAGATGATCACAGTTAGAATATTCCAGTGGTTTCCCAGTATATTCTCTTCTTCCCCCTTCAGAAGGGATCACAGATCCTTTCTACTTCCCATTTGGAGGTCTCATCCCTGTGTAAAGGTGTATACTAGATGCAAATTGTTGAAGTATAGAAAGCGAATTGTAATTATATCTTGTAGGAAGTAAATGTTAAAGAGGGAGACTACCTAGATGGACATCCCAAATGACTATAAACTAATTAATAGTCTATGATGAACCACTAACAAGGTTCTATACTCTAATAGAAAAATGTATAATTCTTATTGAATAGTGAAAACCTATATACTTGATTAGAGAGAGAAGAGAACAACAAGAAGAACATAAAAAACTATATGGTATAGAAAGTCTCAGAGTAAGAATACTCTTATCAACTTATATACCTTCAAGTACAGTGTAGCTCTGGAAGACCAACTTCAGAGATTCAATCTGTACGCTCAACCCGCCACTTGCGCCACTTGCGCCTCATATGACATAGGTGATTTTGTGTCACACAGATAATATCACAACACAAATCTCCATTTTCTCACTACTAATGGATTACATAATCTTGTCTCGGCTGAAAGAAAAAAGAAAAAAAGAAAGCGGTACTCGCTCAATCAAATTGATTGATATTTTTTAGTGTATTTACTGTGTATTTGTTGTATTTGTATAGAAGACATTGATGGGGGGACCGCAGATAACAGAATACTCTTTATTTTGCTTGTACTTCACTACTCATTTGATTTACACCTTACACAATCAAACAACAATTCCATCCTAATTATTCAGTGATTGGTTTCTTTACGCCATTAACTCCAACTTGTCATATTAATTTTGCCACTGTGTTTCTAATCCACCCACATTTGCATTCTACAAACTAAATCAATCTTTTCTCTATCTTATCAATTGATACCAATCTACAAATAAAATAACTTTTTTCATTATTTTGATATTTTTTATCATTATTAAGCCAATTCCAAATTAGCTAACCTTAATTCAATCGTCTATAACTAAATAAACAAAAATGTGGAACTATTTCTTTGGAGGTTCACAAACCCAAAAAAGAGAGCTGCCAAAGAAGGCCATTGTTGAACTACGTGAACATATCTCAACGTTGAATAAAAAGACAACTTATTTACAATCTCAAATTAAAGAACAAGATTCTATAGCTAGAAAAAACATCACAACAAATAAAAATTTAGCGAAATTGGCATTGAAGAAAAAGAAGAAGCTGGAAGCTGATTTATTAAAAATTGAAAATCAAATAGAATCTTTAGAAACTCAATTAACTGCTATTGAATCTGCAAACTTGAACTTGGAAACCATGAAGGCCATGAAACAAGGTGCTAAGGCAATGAAGCAAATGCATGGTGATTTCAATGTCGATAAAGTTGATCAAACAATGGATGATATTAGAGAACAAGTTGAATTATCAGAAGAAATTTCAGACGCTATTTCAAGACCACTGGGTAACGATTTAATTGACGAGGATGAATTGGATGAAGAATTGGCAATTTTACAACAAGAAGAATTGGATAATAAGATGACGGACACTAAGCAACAAACTAAAGTGTCTACCAAGCCTCAAGAAGTTAATAAGAATAAATTACCAAGTGCACCAACCGGTAAAGTTGTTGAACAAGAGAACGAAGAAGAGGAAGAGGATGAAGATGAAAGGGTTTTAAGAGAGTTACAAGCCGAAATGGGTATGTAGTTTCACCTTTAGATCTTCATTATAAGTTCGAATTTATCTGTTTGTTTTGTCTTTGTCTTTTTGGCGTTCAATCGTTTTTTATTACTTCCGTTGTATTTTCCTTCTTTTTTTGTTGTTGTCATTGGTTGGTATTATTTGGACTAATATTAACTGCCTTTAATTTTAATCTCTATCTTCTCTTTCCTTTTTTTGTTTGGTTTGTGGTTGTTGGCCTATATATGTGTCTCCTTTATTCTGTTATTACAACTATGCTTGTCTTCTATTTTTATAAAGTCTACAAACACGATTATATGACCTACGTATATTCTGTGACTTTATACCATCATCTTTTTTTTGCTCTATACTATTATTTTTGTTTTATATTCTTTAATTTATTTCGTTTAACGTTACATGACCGCACGTTTCGTGCGTGTGTTTAATCGTACATATCAGCAAGAACAGTTCTTTCATCACCCAAACTTCTCTCCCTACAAAACAACAACAATTTCCCAGCTTCTTTAACCACGGTATACTCGGCGTCTATCAGCTTCCGGCCGACCAAACCCAATAAACCTGTTAAATTTGTTAAGTCTGGGATATCATCAAGAACATCAACCCATTTCATTAAATTCCCATAAAATTCCGATCCCGTATAATTTGTAAACCAAGTGTGTAAAACCAACCCACCGGATCTCTCTTTGAATTCTTTCCTAATCCTTTTCAAATACTCATACCCGTCCTCTAATTTTTCATGATCGATTCTTTGTTTCTTATCGGTCAACTTATCCTCAGCACCATGCTTGGAGTAAATGTAACACCATAGGACAAGCGTACATAAACCTAAAACATTACTTCTGAAGAATATATCTTTATCAGGGGAATAGTCGTACTGATACTCGTAATCAGAATCCATTGGATTCAAAAACATTTCAAACAATAGCAATAAGCACTGAACAGCACATAACTTTGCATGTTTAGAATCGTGCCATTCTTCAACCCTTTTACAAATCTGTTGTCTTTCAAACTTCGACGAGGGTTTAACGTTCATCCTCCATGGTGCGCCTGCATAAATGGTAAAATCGTAATGTGGGATGGACATAAAGACATGAGCCATGTGATAGGTTATGCATTTGCATCTAGTGTCCGACATTGAAAATTGTGAGGAGTTGACGACAGATCCCATTGACTCGACAGCTGTTCGTGATGAGCAGCATGATCCACCAACGTCATTTCTCCAGACAGAGAACGCAGCAGTTAATAAATCTCTCCAGTTGGTGACTGTGTCTGCAGTACCGAACTTATCTAATCCGAAAGAAAGTTGGATGTCACGTTGTTGGATTTGGAACATTATTGCACATAATCCTGCAACTAGCACTTTTTTACCAAGCGAATTTGTCTTTGTTGGTTGACCATTCAAAATGTTTTTCAAGACCACTAAAAACGGTTGTGGTTTTTTGCTTGTTCCTTTCTTCAAGATTAGATTGAATGTCATCAAATTAGCTTCCCATAGTTCATCTTCCACTGGCATTGTCATTTGTAATTGGTGTGCATAAATTAACATCTGATGACCAAATGAAATCCCGTCAATTGCATCCATATAAAAACACATGAATGTTGATCTTTTCAAAGATTCAATTTCAATCCATTTATACCAATTATCAACATGTTCTCCTCCCCCGCTTGTCTTCTGTGGCGATCCTCCAAGGGTTGGTAATCTACGTAGTAATTGAATAGTGGTTCCATGGTGTAAATGAGCACGTTCGTGAAGCTGTCTTGTTGAACAATTTTTCTCGTAAAATTCCAACATTAGTAACGATTGGATGATATAAATTTGGGCTGGAGGTTGAAAATGTGGATGTGAGAATAAATGCCATCTTATTGGGTTTGCAATTAAATAAGCCAAGGATTTTGGGTCTTTTGCTTGTTCCGATATTGAGGATGAGGTTATATCATCAACACATTGGGATAATTTGCAACCTAATATAATCATGTTCAAAAGAAGTAGTGGAGGTGCATTAATTGCGACGAATGATGGCTTGTGTAAAATAGGGAACCGAGGATGAAAGAATTTCCAATAAGTTTTTAAAAGTCTTTCTAATCTTGGTTTTGTGAAATCAGGATGTGATTGTAGATGGGGTATCAAATTACAGAATTCAAGTATTGAAGATTCATCCAATATATAAATACGGGAATCTAATGGCTCCTCATTTGATAGATTATTACCTTGATTCGATGGGGTAGAAGGATAACTTGCCATGGAAGCTGATCTGTCAGCAGTGAATCTGTCTTCCTGTGTTTGGTTCGGATCATTTTGGTTGAAACCGGTTGATTGTCTGGGTTGACCTTCCTCATCAAACAAACTTGAGTTTGGCGAGAAATTTTCAAATCCATCCGGAATGAAGAACGATTGACCATTGTTGTTCATTTGAAAATCATTTAGGTCGAAAAATAAATCGTTTTCATTTTCTCCTCCTGTTATCCCACTAGAAGCTTGTTCTGATAATTGAGTTGGCTCGTCATTAAGTAACCAATTAATAATGTTTGGTGTAACAGAATTAATGTTTGTATTGCTAACATCATCTAACATTGTATTTGCTCGCAGTGAATGGACGGGAGTTGTTGTGCCGTTTGTGTTATGTAGTTGAATGATTTGACTCACCGAACTTAATTGGTCTTTATTGTATGACAATTTCTCGTCTTTCACTATTGATTCAATCAATTCCCTTCCAGTTTCTGTTCTTTTTTCTATGTTAACCGCATTTGGAGTTAATGAGCTTGTCCTACTTGAAAATTGTTGGTCAAGGCTATTATATTCAAGCTTCAAGCTCGCTGGTTCTTCAAGCAGTTTTAAAGCTCTCTTTTCATGTCTCCTCAAATGTCTAACCAATAAATCGTTCCGCACAAACGTCTTGTTACAACCTTCCAGGTCACATCTATATATCTTCTTTGGATTATGGTTCAATTGATGTCTTGATAAATGCTCTGATCTATGGAACGATTTGTTACAATGTGGATATGTACAATAAAATGGAGGGCCTTCGTGTCTTTTTTTCTTAATGCTTTTATATTCATTTTTATGTTGTTGTGATTCAAACTCTTGAGTACCTGTTTGTCCCGTTTGTCTCGTTTTTGCTTCTGATAATTCTTGAATTGTAACAGACGATGTTTCCTCAGTTGGTGTAGCCGAGCCAACTTGATCGTCTTGGTTGATTAGCATCGATAATTTTAGTGCACTGGTCATGGCAGTTTGTCGATACTCCTATCGAATATATATTGTTCTGTTGATATAGAAGAATTTATATCTCTATATTGTAGAGATAAAAGGCGTAATCAATGACTGTAAACAGATTCCTTATCTCGTAAGGACACTAATCAGTTTGACACTGGAAAAAAGAGTGATTTATTGCAGAATATGGAGAGCTCCAAAACGGCGCCATCTGCCACAGATTTGATTCTGATCAGAGAGAATAGAAACGACTGTATATACTGAATAATAGTTGCTTAGTAGATATACACTCTCTATCAACCACTATCTAGATATAACCTATAATAGAAAAATTGGATAACAAATATTATAATGGCCGAAGAATCTCCACGAGACTTAGCAAATAAATATAAGAGAAAGGGTCTATTTGACAGCAAGAGAAAAGAGCTTCTCTCCCAATTCACGGATTCGGCTACTAACGATAATACTATGACGCACACATCACCAAACAACAATGAATCAAGCAGGCCGAATTTGGATGATTCTCCTTCAACTAACGGTAAACTGAATGCATTGCTTGAAAAACTAATAGATTTAAAAGTTCAAAAAGATCCAAGTATATTGACAAAAAACAAAGGTAGATTAGTGGCATTAATTCAAACAAGCTTAATCAATGAACAGTTTAAGTATCAAAAGCAACAACAAGGCAAGTCAAGAGCTTACAATTCTACCTCTCAGAATGGAAAGTTAGCAGGCGGTGATAATAATAAAAGTATCGACGAAGAAGAACAGGATGTTATTGTTGAGATTAATAAGCTCTTGAACAAATATGTTGATAAAAAAGTTGACCTGAATGAAGATTTGACTAATGAGATAGGAAGGGAGTTGAACTTGCTGAAAGAAGTTAGGGATACTAAAAATGTCTAAATTGACTGTTTGTATATATCGATTAAGTTACGAAGATCAAAAACTCTTATATTTAATGCACAAAAGTAGATTTTAATTAATAAACGAAGAAAAAATACATAGAAGTGAATAATATACAGTTTGAAAAGTCTAAGTCTTGTCACTTAACTCTTTTCTCCAATCTCTAAATCCTTTAGTTATACCGCAGCTTCTAACGTCATCGTTTAATAATTCTTCAGTAACTGACTGTTCATTCTCTGTCAAATTGATGTAATTTGGATTGTTCACTGGATCAAAGACCAATCTGTAAGTTTTAGTTTCATCATCTTTAGGAATGACTTCATTCAAATAAGCAATTAACCCATTAAAGAATTTCAAGGATTGCATACATTTGTTTTTGAAAGCTGATTTCTTTTCAGGTTGCTGAGGCTGACTTTGTTGTTGCTGGTCTCTCAAAGGATTATTTTTGAACAACAATGGGATTTCATCGGTTCTGAATTCTTCAATTGATCTCAAAATCAAGTTGTCATCTCTAAAACCGTATATTATCTTACCGATGCCTACCAAAAAGCATTGAGCCCAAGTTTTCAATAATTTGTTTTCAAAGGAGAATAGAGATTTTTGTGAGTCTATTATACGCGTTGTCTTTAATTCAACATAGTGGTTTAAAATATCATCCTTGGGATCTGAAGATTGGGCTGTTGAATCTGGTTTGTAATCGTAAACACAGTCAACTTCGGCACCCATAATTAATTTAACTTTGCCAAATTGTGCTCTCACCACGGTAGAATACTGTTCAACGTTATTAACAGGCAAATTGTTTCTCTTCTCAATTTCCTTACGTGAACATTGCGCCCAAGGTTTGGCTAATGTTGCCATTGTTTCGAATTTATAACCTGAATAAATTTGTCTCGTGTTCAACTCTGTTTGAGTTTCAAGCTCAGACTGCTTTGATAATCTTTCGGTAGCTGGATCCGATTGAATGAACAGTTGTCCGTCAAATGGTATAATATTCAAAACAACTTTGTTCCTAGATTCGTAAGGTAATGTTAACAGTTGTCTCATCAACCCACGCCAAGTAATGATCTCAACTTGAGATTTACCATGTTCTCTTTCATATTTTTCCAAAGCCATTAACAATCCAGTAAAATCACCAAAATCTTCGACTGGATTTGAGTGAAAAGTGGAAAATCCAGATTGCAGGTCCATCCCTCCAGGGGTATTTAAATCAGAATCTGGTAGGTAATAGTATGATAGTTGGGAATCATCTATAGTGTAACTGTTGTCTATTGATCTTGAATAGGAGATTAGTTCTTTTGGTTGCTTGACAGAGGCATCTTGACATCTTGATTTAAGAGGATACACTTTTGAAAAAGACATTCTTATTATGTTCCTAGTGAGTGATTCAGCTGAATGCATGATATTTGTAATTTGAAAGAATGAATCAGCATCCTTTATATACCTTTGTAGATCCTGGTGCACTACTTCAGCACTAAGGTAAATTAAAATTTTCCAAAGTAACGACGATCGACGCAATTATCGTTCATTGAAAATGATAACCTTGCACCGCCTTGGAAAGCAACTTTGAATTTGTCCTGTTCTGCAGATGTCACCTCGTTTATTTCCCTAGTCTGTTGGTATTAACACTACTTTCTGTTCTCACCGAAAAACTAAAAATCGTCCCAGCGATGGAAAAATGTGATGAGTATAGAACAGATCCATTTTGATGTCATCTTTAAACCTTCCCTTTTACTTTGACATCATTATACTGTTCTTCTTCATATTAGTTCCTCTTACTGTCAGAGATTATAAAATTTACTTGTCATGAGTAACTTCACTTTAGAAATTGCAGGTAAGGCTCCTTTAGTCGACTATGCAGTTCTAACCGCTGCTGCATTTGTCAACAAAGCGTCTTCTGACTCAATCAAAATCGATTTCGTTGATGACAAGGTCATCTCAAAAGATGTTCCAACTGCCTCTCAATTAACTCATGGTTTAACCAAAATTTCCAGCTCCACTGAAATCATAAACTTTTTGGCCGATAAATACCCAGAAATTCTATTGGCAAAGGACGATTCTTCAAAATGGGTTCAATTCGCCTATGAAAAATTAACGAACAAGAATTTCAAAGCTTTATCTGTTGATTTAGAAACTTTAGAATCACACTTAAACTTCAGATCCTTCATCATTGGTCACAAGATCTCATTGTCTGATATTGCCGTTTGGGGTGCTTTGAGAGCTAATGCAGTTATGGGCTCAGTTATTAAATCATCAGTCTACATTAATGTTACAAGATGGTACCAATTCTTAGAAGATGATAAGAGATTTGGCGGCATGGTTGAATTAATGACCAAGGCTTTGGCTGAAGTTAGAAAGAATGCTAAGGCTTCGAACGGTGGTAAAAAGGAAGTTCACAAAGCTAACTTTGAAATTGATCTACCTGGTGCCACTGAAGGTGAAGTTGTTACTAGATTTCCACCTGAGCCTTCTGGATACTTGCATATTGGTCATGCCAAGGCTGCTATTTTAAACAAATACTTTGCCGATGCTTACAAAGGTAAATTGATCATTAGATTTGACGATACTAACCCATCTAAAGAAAAAGTTGAATTCCAAGATTCTATTTTAGAAGATTTACATTTGTTAGGAATAAAGGGTGATAGAGTTACATACTCCTCTGATTACTTCAATGAAATGTATGACTTGGCTGTTAAAATGATCAAGGAAGGTACTGCTTACTGTGATGATACTCCGTTGGAACAAATGAGAGCTGAAAGAATGGATGGTATCAAGTCATCAAGACGTGATAGAACCGTGGAGGAAAACTTGAAGATCTTCACTGAAGATATGAAGAACGGTACCGAAGAAGGTTTGAAGAACTGTTTGAGAGCTAAGATTGATTACACTGCTTTAAATAAGACTTTAAGAGATCCAGTTATTTACAGATGTAACTTAATTCCTCATCACAGAACCGGTTCAGAATGGAAGATGTACCCAACATATGATTTCTGTGTTCCAATTGTTGATTCTTTAGAAGGTGTTACCCATGCCCTAAGAACTATCGAATATAGAGACAGAAATGCACAATACGAATGGTTCTTAAAGACTTTGAACCTGAGAAAGGTTCACGTTTGGGATTTCGCTAGAATCAATTTCATCAGAACTCTTCTATCGAAGAGAAAGTTACAATGGTTTGTGGACAAGAAGTACGTTCCTAATTGGGATGATCCAAGATTCCCAACCGTCAGAGGTATCAGAAGAAGAGGTATGTCTGTTGAAGGTTTGAAGAACTTTGTTGTTTCTCAAGGTCCTTCCAAGAACATTATCAACTTAGACTGGAACATTATCTGGTCTGCTAACAAAAAGGTCATTGATCCAATTGCTCCAAGACACACTGCTTTAACATCTGAAGATTTAGTTACAGTTACTTTATCAAATGGTCCAAAGGAAGTTACTTGCGAAGACAAGCCAAAGCACAAGAAGAATGCCGAAGTTGGTTTAAAGAAGGTCTACTACTCGTCTGAAGTTTTACTTGAACAAGACGATGCTACTGCTATCGAAGAAGGTGAAGAGGTTACATTCATGGATTGGGGTAACGTTATTTGTAACAAGGTTAATAAATCACCTGAAGGTAAAGTTGTTTCCATTGATGCTCAATTGCATTTAGAAGGTGATTTCAGAAAGACTTCCAAGAAGCTCACTTGGCTACCAGTTTCAAAGAACGTGAAGGTTGATTTAGTTGATTTTGACCACTTAATCACCAAGGATAAATTAGATGAAGGTGATAATTTTGAAGACTTCCTAACCCCTGAAACTGAATTCCATACCCCTGCCATTGCTGATGTTAACGTTTTAGACATGAAGGTCGGTGATGTTATCCAATTTGAAAGAAAGGGATACTTCAGACTGGATTCTAACAACGATGGCAATTACGTCTTTTTCACCGTTCCAGATGGTAAGTCTGTTAACAAGTACGGTTCAAAAGCGTAATTGTTTCAAATCCCTTTTAATTAACTTTTTTTTGAATCCTCTCTTTCTCTTAATAATAATGTCTCTCCTTATTTTGCCACTTTGGTATATAGTTTATCTCTAGTTTATATCATTAGTATCCTGCCATATATTATTACTTTGATCTGATTGCTGCGTTGAACTGTAGAAGTGCCTTGTCATCCACACGTCATGGAAAGTGACAGAAGTGGTCTGAGGAGTGGATCGACTGATTCGAGTGAGCCGCCGTGTATTCCTTCCGCATTTGTAAATGTATGGAGATCATGTGAATTGTGAATGGGGGTGGTTAGTTGCTACAACTGAAGGTGTTTGAAGGTGTATGATATGGTGAGCAAATTGAATAATAAACTATCATCTAACGAAGCTTTGCGTTTATCAAAACGTACCGATTTATTCCACTTGTCAACTTACACATATACCGAATCTCTAACAAAAGCCGAAACCAAAGCAACGAAAAGCCATGGCTTCCAGAATACCAGTCATATCTTTTCCTGAGGACTTGTCTCGACTTTCATTATCATCTTCGAGTAAACAGCACCAAACCCTAAGATTTATTCTAAAGCTACTATATTCATCAGGTTACTCATTAGCAGGGATATATCTCATTGCTATTTTTGTTCTGAAGCCGATGCTCAAACTAGGTTATGACAGAAGATCATCTTACGTCAACCATGTTTACGATAGGCTTAACGCTATATATACTAAACTAACAACGAAAGTCAAGTACGTCCCATCGGTTGAAGTCAACTACAAAGGTGTGATATATAAAGACAGTATGTGTTCAACGGATGAAATCATAGAAAATGTTAAACCAAAGGAGAAAGCTTTGAAACCAAGGGTCAGTTCAGTGTTCTCTAATGAGCTAGTCAAAGAAGTTAGATTCTTAGATGAGACTAAAACATTGAATTACAACGACTTGAACTTGGATGCATCTGAGAAATTGGCTAGTAATTTGGAGAATTTAAAGGAAACTTTGAACAATTTGAAAGTTTCTAGTTATAACAATAAGCAAGGTACAAGTTTAGCTTCATTTGGTGGTAGAGTTACTGGTTACGAAGTCAGTGAAATGCAGCCATTAATGTTTCAAATTAAGCAGTTTAAAAACTATTTGGAAATGGTTACTGCTGATCATCCAAGGGAATACTTATTTAAAAGAAAAATCACTTATAGTAATAGATTTACGAGTAGTGATACTAAAAAGAACACTTTAAATCTTTTGGATGATTTCAATGATGAGTTGAATGATTTGAAAATGCTGGTTAATGAATCATGATTCTTTTCCTGCATAATCATGTATCTCTGTTTCTCTGTTCTTTTTTTATATTTTTTGGTTTATTTTGTATTTTCTATGTGACTTATGTACGTAATATATATACAAGTGGGTATAAATAAATAATGTTGTAGTAATACAGGTAAAAAAAACTTGGGATTAAGATTCATTGTCAGTTATTGGCAACTTGTTGAAAAAGGGTAGTTAAATCATCAGTTTTGTCCTTTTGCTTTTCTATTCTAGCTTCATTCAAAACATTAAAGTTTTCTTCTAAACCTTTGAACCCATTCAATTTATAGAAATCAGTTAGCTCTTGCTTTAGGAAATACGGTAATTCCAAACCAAGTTGTTTTTCCTTTTCCTCAAAGAACTCTTTCAATTTCATATCTATTGATTGTTTATGAATTAAATATTTACCTCTCTTCTCCCATTTAGCTTGCTTCTTGGCGAGTTCTTCTGGTGTTGGTTGCCATTTGGATTTCAACACTTTTGCAATTGCAACTTGTGAAATTTTGAAAAACTCAGCAAGCTTCTCAGTTGTTAATTCGTTTGGATATTTCGCATGTAAAACCCTGATACCATCTATAGCCGATCGGCTTAATTTTTTAGTTTTTCTCAAATTGATTTTCATTGCTTTTTCCTTCAAAGCATACTTGTTCTTCATGTATTGTGGTAATGACTTATCCTGTCTCCAGCCTTCAGGTGGGGGGGTCACTTTGATAGGAACTTCTTTCTGTGCTTCTTGTTCTAGGATTTTTGTATTCTTAGCTAAATATTCCTTCCAGTCTCTCTTGTTATAAACTTTACCTCTAAAACCGCCAGGAAGTTTCTCTAAATCCGGTAGATTCCAACTATTTCGTCTTGATTTCGTACCATTTGAGCTCTCTTCCTTGGCTAATATTGAAGCCGTTGAAAACAGGCTTTTGGCTTGAAAAAGTCTTGAACAACAGCTTGGAAGTCTATTTGTTATAAACATTATATTTTTTGTATTGATATTCTTGTTTGGTTATGGACATATACCAGAAAGATAAGAAAATACAATTTTAATGAAATCCATTTTTATTTATCATTATAGCACAATGAGACGAGTTAAAAAAATTTAGTGGTTACATAATTGCTGATGTCATAATCATTTGTGGCGCAGTAAAGAATCTGTGCGGCTGTGTTGGTGTGAGGTGGCGGTGGCGGTGGCAAATTTACTGTCAGAAAACAAAACAAAACAAATTTTAATAAATATATAAACAAATGATGAGCATATAAACAAAGAATCTAAACAGATGATCTTGCTCTTGTAAAGGGATTTTGTGTATATAGATATATATATCACAATCTACAGAGTAACGGACTGGATTCCATTTATCGAAAAAGAAAGGATCCCTATTTTTAAAAGGCCCCGTATATATTCATAATATATTTCTATCTCCACAATAAACATTTCTGAACATAAAGCATCGCCAACTACCCCTGTCACTCTACTAGATTTTCCAAAGAAACGGATAGTTTGAATATGAATATCATCAAGAAATTATTTATAAACAACGCACAGCATTCAAATGATGAATTGATTCTTATTCCATCCGCTCAATTATATCTAGTTAGATCACCATCCTCTCCAAAATCAGAAAATGAATGCCTTTATAATGAAGTAGTTGTTTCCATTAAAGAGTCCACACAGCCATTTTCTTATCAATTGGTCATTAATAAGATGACCTCCGATGACCCAAATGCATTAAGTGACGATGATTCGGATAATGGTAATGATGAAGAAGATTTATTTGAGTCCGAATCGAATACTTTGAAATCATTTTTAATTATGGAAGATTTGAAATTTTGTCTATTCAAGAAATTCGACCAACAAATCATTACTTGGAAGGATATGGATGGTGATTTAGGTGATATGTTTGAATTAAGAATAAATCAATCTGTTGGTATTGAAACAATAAATCAGTTCATGCTTGCTCTTTATAAATGTGAATTTGAAAATAAATACAAAAGATCAAGTCTCGATCTAACATTGTTGGATTTGAAAGAGTTCATGTTTGACAGAGAATCCATTTTTGATGGGAATACTGGCATGCTATCCACCCTTTCTTCTACCTCTAATTTACCAGAATATTCCAAATCTCTGCAGCAATATTCTGCCGGTGACTCAGAAGATTCAGAAGACGATCAATTCGAAGATGCAAATGATGGATCTGCCGCTCTTGCTGCCTCCACTGGCGATCATGACTCGGAAGATGTGAAAGGTAAATTACTAACTCAAGTTAACTGTGATCTATATCTATATGATCCAATGGCACAAAGCTACAGACTACAAATTCAAGGTTGTTATACTAAGATTCTTGATATTGGAAACTGGGACTACTGGTTAAGCGTTTCAGATGGGGAAACTGATAAAATTATAATTGGTTCATTCATTGAGCAACTTGAGCCAGAGTTTAGTTTTGAGGATTTGACATGTGGGTTTTACTATTTTACTGAAAAGGAGGCATTAGTGTGGAAGTTGAAGTTTGATGATAAGCTTGAGTTCGAAGAATTTAATAAAGCTACAGCACGTTCAATTTGGCAACAAAAAAATAAAAGAGAATGGATAAAAGTGGATGAAACTGACCAAGAGTATATAATAGATGCATTCAGTAGCTTGAATGTGTCAGATGATATGGAAGTTTCCGATGAAGAGGAAGAACTGGAAGAGGAAGATATCGATTCCAAACCTCTACAACAGGCTCTTAAATCTAGGAAAACGGATGATGAATCTGAAGATGAAGATGAAGATGAAGATGAAAGCAAATCAAGATTTAGAGGTTCTGATGTGAATAATGCTTTGAAGATTGGTTACAAAGATAACCGTACTTATATTTCAAGAGGTAATAAACTAGGTATTTTCACGACTGATGAATACAATGATTTCAAATTCTATACTGCCATTGAAAATATTGCAAGTTCTAAAGATAAAAAACATAAGATCAATCCAACAAATATGATGATGCAAAAAGGTGATACTGCCATGATCTTCCAAGATAAAGGTAACTTGAATAACCTTTATAAGATGGATTTAGAATATGGTAAAGTTGTTGAAGATTGGGACTTCAAAAAGGATTCCACTGATTTGCCAGTTGTTGATTTCACAGCAAACTCTAAATTTGGTGAGCTGACAGAAGATCAAACTTTCCTTGGTTTGTCTAAACAAGCTATGTTTAGAGTTGATCCAAGAAGTAAGAATAAGCTCGTTGATTCTCAATATAAAGATTATAAGACCAAGACCAACTTTACCCATGTCGCCACCACTGAAGATGGATATATTGCTGCTGCTACCGTTACTGGTGAAATTAAATTGTTTGACTCTGTTGGTAAAAACGCTAAAACTTTGATACCTGCACTTGGTGACGAAATAATTGGTTTAACAACCTCTAATGATGGTAGATACATATTGGCGACGTGTAAGAAATATTTAATTTTGATTGACGCAAAGATCAAAAGTGGTAAATACAAGGATCATTTAGGTTTTGAAAGATCTTTCAGTAAAGATTCCAAACCAGAACCAAAGAGATTACGTTTGAGTCGAGCACATACTGCATTCATTGCAAACTGCTATGGACCTGGAAAAAATTTAGACTTTACGAAAGCTAATTTCAATATTGCTTTGAATTCAAGATCTAAGAAACCAACATCCATAATAACATCAATTGGTCCTTTTGCAATTTCATGGAATTTAAATAAAGTCTTGAAAAATGACTTGGAGAGTTATACTATCAGCAAATACCATCAAGATATTTTAGTTGGTGATTTCGAATTTAATACTGATAATAGAATGATTTTAACGTCGCCTGAAGATGTTTCAATGGTTTCGAAAAGTGCCTTCAAGAGTGCAAATTCTGAATTGAGTATTGTCAAATCCGCTTTTTAATAAAGCAGAAAAAACAATAAAGAAACTTTAATATAACAATTCCAAAAACATACTTAAAACATAAAACTAAGACTATCCCATCATTATTTTATCATCTTAACAATTTGATCTTTTATCTTTTACTTCCCTTTTCGGTCTCTGATTTAAATCTCGTCTTTCTTTTCTCGTTTATATGTGGAGTGTCGTTTTTACTTACAAACTCTATGCAAGTGTTTTCTTTCTTTTGTTAACTGTACTATTTAATTTTCTTGATTTTTTCTGTCTTTATTTTCTGCCTTCTGTCACCCCCCTTCCTCTCTGTGTTTTATGCTCTTTTTTAAGTATATAGTTCCCATTTAATATAATTTATTCATTATCCCCTTCAAATTCTATATTATAAACATTTTTCAAAAAAATTAAATAACTTCTATATGCTTCATATACAAGTAAATATAACAAATATGGCTCGTATCTCCATAATTCAAAAGTGTCCGTCATGGTCTTCAAATATTCATAAGGATCCGAATGTCACTATATATGCTATGCCATTAACAAAACTGGCCTACGTACTGTTTTTTCGGATAACAGTTGTTCTCTGTTCAGACTGCTTTATACTGGCAACCTCCAGCCTATGTGAGTATCTTTCCATGGTACCTCTTTCTGTTATGGAACATTAATATGTTTGGTCCTCAATCACCTGTAATTTTATCCGATTCACGACAAATCCCAATTGATCATGAGAAATCTGCTTGAAAAGTCACAACAGAATGCATATTCATCTCGAATGATTATGATCGCGTTTGAGTGGCCAATATTGTTTCTTCCTTCGGTAAAATCTTTTGAATCAAGTCAGATCATCTTTTAAGTCCAAAACTTCTCTTCATTTCATCACCAAACAATTTTCTATATGCGTTTAATTTATGCATCGGAGTAGGTTTATAAGCGTACATTTCTTTGGTTACTGGTTTTTGCATGCTTGGAGGTGGTAAATTGTTGACGTATGCATGCACAACACGAACGAAATGGTTGAATGATTTCGATTTTATTAGCTGATAGTAAATATTTCAACATTGGTGGAAAATAAAATGATTAGTAATTCTCTTTTGATAACTGAGTATATATTAAAGGTATGAGGATATCTCAATTGAATACACACCTTTTGATATAGCCAATTTTCAATCATGCTTAAGTGGTTGATATTTATTTTCAGTCCATTATCAACCTAATCAAGGAAGAGTATAAACAAGAAAGTATAAGGCACATTGATTAGAATGGTTGAATGAAACAAAATCAAATATTGCTTGGAAATAAATGGCTCTTGTTGATTATATAATCGATAAACATCCCTGGGGAATGCCTACTGCCACAGCAGCTTTTCCTACTGCCACAGCAAATTGTGTAATGCCCATACAAAAAGATATACATTCATGACATAATCAACATCAAATTTTTGCAACTCCCATGCTCGCACAACCAGTTATGTAATCCGGAGCGTGAATTCTATGAGACAGGGCATGCCGCTGTACAGAAGTAATTAGCTTATCTCTGTTCTCAAAGACTTGCTCCATGGGTGGCAACATGATTGGATAAAGAATCAGATGAAGAACTAGCTTACAAGGGGATGCCCCTATAGTAGTTGAGGATAGAGTTTAGTGGCTGTAGTAGTAAGTAATTTAACTGCTGGGGTAATGTATGGTAACAGGTGGCGAAAACTGCTTATGTCATGTGTGTGTAGTTTGTTGTGCAGGTAGAGGAATTAAGGAAATTTAAAACTGATTATGTCACGCAGGTATAATTGTTGCGTAGGTATTATGTCATCTGCTGTGGCAGTAGGAAAAGCTGCTGTGGCAGTAGGCATTCCCACATCCCTGGGGAATCCCTAAGGAAACAGCAGATGACATAATACTCACACAACAATTAAACAATTATACCTTCATGACATAATCAATTCTAAATTTCCCTAATTCCTCCACCTGCACAACAAACAACTCACTCATGACATAAGCAATTTTCCCCACCTTTGTTTCCATGCATTACCGCAGCAGTTAAATTACTTACAATTACAGCAACTAAATTCTATCCTCAAGTACCATAGGGGCATCCCCTTGTAATCTGATTCTTCATCTAATTATTTATTCTATCATGGTGCCACCCATGGAGGAAGTCTTTGAGATAAGCTAATTACTTCTGTACAGCGGCAGGCCTTGTCTCATAGAATTCACGCTCCGGATTACATAACTGGTTGTGAGGGTATGAGACTTGCAAAAATTTGAGATTGATTATGTCATGAAGGTATACCTTTTTGTATGAGCATTACGTGATTTGTGGTGTCTGGATTAAAGTCTATGGTGTCCTGATCGATTCCCTTAATTGTTGTGTGGGCATTACGTGATTTATGGTGGCAGTAGGGAAATCTATGGTGGCAGTAGGGTTTCCCACATCCCTGGCAGAAATCGTGGCAATTAAATAATATTCTCGATCGACGTATGAGAAATGAGCGTCGATATTCTGATAATAGCAAGACCTGGGCTGTGCAGCCAACTACTCTCTTATCTCCATCTGGTCTCGTTGCCTGAATTGGGAAAATGGAAAATCTGGATTTTTGCATCGGTTTGAGTTGCATCTTACCCAAATAAGACATGGACTTATCTTTAGTATTGAGTATGGACCCATAGGGCAAATCACAGGCTATGTTGGAAATATGTATTCAAGTATTTAGATTATCACCATTTGAGATATTTTAAAGGGAATTGAATTGTAAAAAAGCCAGAAGTGTATTTTAACATCAAAAGTCTTCTGGTTCTGCTTTTTTATAGGATTTTGTAATAGATTGAATTAATATGGCTAGAAACAGAGAATGCTACGAATACTCACTTTCGTACCCTAAATTCCTACTAATCGGAGATTCAATAACCGAAAGATGTTTTAATCAATATCCAATGAAGGACTACATTCTGGATGGCTACGATCATAAAAATGAACATACGCCAGAGTCAGTGCCTTTAAACTTCAGTCTAGGTTCTCAATTACAGCATGATTATATCCGAAGATTGGATATAGTTAATAGAGGGTTTTCCGGCTACAATTCAAGAAATTTAAAACACATGATTGAAAACATTCTATTAATCGAACATGAAAAATCATACTCAAAGTGTGCCATTGCAACTCTGTTTTTAGGTACGAACGATGCGGCAAGTGGATTTCCTGATAAATGTGAGTTTGATGAATTCATCAAAAACATGGATTTTATAATAAACGAGATCCTAGGAAAGAATATCAAGCTGATTTTAATTGGCCCTACTCATCATTATCCCGAAGTTTGGGAGAATTTGAATCCAGATGATGTTAGTAACGGAATCTTAAGAACAATGGAAAATAATTTGGTTTATTCAAATGGGGTTGAAAGCTTGGCAAAGAAGTACAATTTACCTTTCATTGATCTGTACGAGGAATTCAATAAGCATAATGAAAAGTTTGGGTTGAAAACAGCTTCTCAAAATCTGTTCATTGATGGTATTCATTTCAATGGAGATGGGTACAGGATTTTATATCATTGTCTTATTGATACAATCAACAAATTTTATCCTGAATATAGTATTGCTAAATTGGGTATGAGATTGCCTCCTTGGGACGATTTTGAGCTTAAAAAAATTAAAGAAATTAAACATTAGAGATTATAGATATGTATAGCTTCTAAGAAGATGGCGTAGGATAAATTATTATATATTATATAAATAAGTTGAAAAAAATAGAAAACCTTCCGAAAGGTAGGAATCAATCTTCGAGAAAACTATTCGATATGGTATATATGCAAGGGTTCTAGCAAAACAACGATCAACAACAAATAACAAAAAAAATGGAAAACAAAGAAAACAGCGGCTACAAAATCATGGATGAAAAAATTTAAAAAAGCACAAAAGGGTAAAAAAAAAGCGACAAAGTAAAACATATGTAACACAAAAGAAAGCACCAAACGAAAATGAAATTAAAAAAAAATTAAACAGACTGAAAAATAAAAGCTGGAAGGGAATAAAAAGTGGTTGCGAGAGAAAACGTATGTAGGTATTGAAGTATAATGCAAAGGAGAAGAGAATTATACTGTGTCGTATCTTTGTTTTCTCTTTCAGAGTTTTTATAGACAGGGGATATGAAACATCAAACCTTTCTCTTCGGATGATACTTGTAATTAGGGTTGCACTTGGCATGGATTTCTTTTTCAACTTCAGCCAAAGAAACAAATGTTTTTTTAACTCTCTGAGATTCGTTTGACCATAAAATGGAAACAATTTGAATCAAAAGATGGTGATTAAATTTATGAATATGTAGTGTCGGCTTTAGTTCATGAATTAGTTTAGGGGTAATAGTGGACTCAAATTCAGTCAAATAATTCAATTCTTTACCTGGATTGTAGTTGGAGTAATTCATGTTCAACTTTTTGAAGATATGATGTGAGATGGTATCTATTAGTGACAAAAATATAACTGCTTTTACCATTGCGGTTCTATAAAGCATAAAAGAATTCAAAGGCCTTTTAATATAAGTGGATTTACCACTACCAGCTAGAAGATCCTTTCTCTTTTGCACCTTGGTAATTTTCAGCTTTTTAGCTGGCTTCAAATTACCAGTTGTATCATCTGACCCATTTGGTTGTCTGAAATATATTGCAAATTCCTCAACATCTTTAAAAAATGACATGATCGAATTATCAAAAATTGATTTATTACCTTCTAAGCCAGCATAAGTCTTTGCAGTAACATTCAAGTTTCCATCAGGGGATTCCGTTAAAACTAGACCTCTATCAAAATTAGAAGGGGGAAATGAAGTTTGGCTGATATCAGCATTTCCTAAAAGTTTTGATAGAATTCTAAGTTTGATGTCAAAATTTCTTAAAGAAAATAATCTTAGAACTTTTTCAACTTCAGTTTCTGAAAGCTGTTTGGAGTTTGCCATATCTGCGGTTTTCTTGTGTCTGGCGGCAGAAAACGGTGCCAAAGTAACAGAAACAATTGACTTTTGTAAGGGAGATTGTGCATCCGTCCCATCCTCAGAAATTTTAAATTCTTTCCGTCTTCTGTTAGAAAAACATTCAACAATATCTACATCTTCGTGTAACTCAGAACCACGTGCTTTTTTGATACCAACTTTGGAATAATCAGTTGGTCTTTTTCTCTTTCTTGTTTTCAAATTATTAGGACATACATCTGCTTCATTTACAATATTACCGTTGGAATCCTTCAAATTATGAATATTAGAAGTTGATAATTTAAGTTTTCTTGATTTTTTTATGGTTGTACATTGGCTCCGTTCGATTGAAGAAGTAAGTGTTTCTAATCCAACTAACTTCTTATTCTCTAGAACCTTAATCGATTGATCAACTAGTTCCTGAAATTCTTTTTTAGAGTCTCCCAAGACTTCGTAGGTGGTGATAGGTAATTGAATATTCTCAATATTAAAACTATGAACATTTGTATCTTCCAACAAATAATCTTCATTTTGGGTTTCGGCAGGCTTACCAGAAACCAAACCTTCAGCAACATTATTTTCAAACCTATTGTTGTTGTTGGTAGTAGTTTTGTATAATTCCAATTCATCTATTTGTTCAAGATCTTCCAATTCTTCCAATTCTTCAGCATCATCGTTATCACTGAAATCGCTAAAGTCTTCTAGCTCAAAAAACTTTGACCCATTTGGTGTTCTTAAAGAAGAATTTCTAACAATTGACTTGGCATTCAAAGTTGGAGATGACTTCACGTGAATATAACTACCGGAGTTATTCTCATATAAAGATGGATATTCAGCTATTGGATCAGAAGTCGGAATATTTGGGATTTGGTATAATAATTGTTTCTTCAACTTTTGTTCAACTGTAGTTGAAATCAAGTTTTCATATGATGGGTAACTATGCTGGTTCTTTATTTTGGAGCACTGAGTTTCAGCAGAAGGTGAAGGTTGAGTTCTTAGAGACGATTGATCCTTTTTGTTTGGAAAAAAACTTTTGCTTGAAGAATGATACTCAGAGGTTTTTGAGTAACTGTTGACTCCAATACTAAGAGAAGTTGGTGGCTTAACTTTAGAAGCTGAAGAACTTTGGTTTATTGCTTGTTGATTTAAATTGGATGGCGATAAAGTTTTTTGAATATTCATCAAATTATGAGTATTGGAGATTTCCAAAGTATCAACTTCAAAAACGGGAAAGACTGAGAAGTTAGTTGGAGTGTAATTCTCATAGTTTATTAGTCTAACGGTTCTTGGGGTAGTCTGTGCCGAAGTTCTTGATCTTGGAGAGTGTAACATATAATTCAAAGAACTTAGATAGCTTGGTGTTCTACCAGAAGAATCGATATTTGAATCGACAATGGAAACACCAGTGGTAGCAGTTGTGATGGTAGAGGTGGTGGTGGTGGTAGTTGTAGTGATTGGATGAGAAGTGGTTGAAGGCTGTTGCATCATTGGGAAATGAGTTGGTGTTGAAGTCATGTTAAGACCAAAAAGTATAAGACAAGACCGAACGAAACCAAACAAATAAGATAAAACAAGACAAAAGAAAAGACAAAAGAGAATCAAAATCTGGGGTGTTTCTTTCTCTTTTCTTTTCCTTTTCTTCTCTTAATCCTTCTCTTTTGGAAGGAAACCGATGGAGTAAAAGATGAATGAAATAAATATTAGGCTCTTGAGATAACTAAACAAAATGTATGAGTCAGTTGATGGAAGATTGCTGAAACAAAGGAGTTCAAAATAGCAGTGGAGAGAAACGTTCCTTTATAAGTCATCCTCAGGTTTTGTTGTGTTTAAATAACATACACCAAAAGGCGGATCAAGATTCCCTTCCTCGGCTAGATGTGCGGCTCCCGGGCTGACGAGTGAAAAGCTGGAAGTTTACTGGGGTTCTGGTGTGGCGGTGGTGACAACCTCGCGGTGCGTTGCGGTACATCGCGTTGCGTCATGTGTAAAGGATGCATATATTTCCGAAGTCAGTGGGCTTAAAAGTGTTTGCCCTCCCCCTTTTGGTTCTCCTGAATAAATCAATCAACCATTATTTAGTTAAACTTCTTAACATCGGTTTTTACGTTTGGTTTATTTAGACACTATAATTGATTACAGAAATTTGGAAATTTTGATATTGAGAGAGATGAAAAGTGAGTAAAATTTTTCAAATAACTATTTGTACTACATTATTAACCTGATTGTAGAGCCATTGCAAAAAGCACAGAGCGGCAGGGTACACAGTCTTAATCAAACACGCTCTGTTTACAATAATGTTATGCGCATATATATATCTTACAGTATCTGAGAGGTTTTTTTCTAGTACAGTATTGAATAAAAAGATCTCGGTTCAGACTCAAGTACTAGTTACCTTTAATTAACTGAGAAATATCAATTACTGTCTTAGGCTAGAAAAAGTGTCAAAGTACCAGGTATAGCAACACCATTGTTGGTATAGATAACAACAACAACAATGGCACTAATAAATCTCTGTTCGCAGTTTTTGGTTTAACGTGCCCGCCCACTTTTATATTTATCTTTATTTTATTTTCCTCTTCTATCTTCTCTCTGTTCTGTTTATTGTTTGGCATCATTTACAAGGGTTGATGATTGATTGATTGATTGCTGTTCTACTGCCATCCCATTTATGCAAGTAAAGAATTTGCGTTTCGCCGTCAAATCATCTAGATTCTTAATTTATGCAAGTAATTAGTCTTGATTTGATTGTTCCAGTACCGCCACCTTTTTTTAAATACGTTTGTGAAGGTCCGTTGGCCCTGATCCATAATGTCCATGTACCATGGGCTCAATAAGTTGGTCTATTCTTCAAAACGCGATAGGCGACTACACAGATCTCCCTCTCTCTCTCCGATAAACATTCAGAGATGCAGTTCTAAGTTGTATTAACATTATAAGATTAATCAATGGTGCTGATTTTAATTTGGATTCGGAAAGTTTAAACAATTTTTTTTCTAGAATCAACAAGCGGAGGAGGTTGTCTGGTACTTCAGTTGATCATCGATTCTAAAAACTACGTGTTTTACTTGTAAATATAACTTTTTTTGTTTTGTTTTGTTTGTTTACGTGTCTGTGATTGGGCAAACCTGGAAAAAAGCTCGGTGTATTTGGAATGCCACGCACTTTTGGAAGGCTTTGCCGGGAAGCTATTTATGTTATTTCTCTGTTTACAAATATTAATTAGAGCTTGGTGTTTATGATACCAGGCTTTAACAAAATAAACTGACAGAACTGGTTTGCTAGTTTGCTTCTTCGTCTGTTCTACTTTTAAACCCACATCTACCGAACTCTGTTTTTTGTACTTGCTATATATTAGTATGTGGTATTGGAAAAAAGGATCTTGGCTACATGCACTATAATGTGACGGTGTACCTCTGTACCTCTGCCTCCTATTGTTATGTAGGGATGTATCTAGATACCTAGTGTACTGTTGCTTGAACTTCATTAGTATTTATTAAATTAACACTTTCAAAAATAAAATCAAAAAAAATAGTCCTATATTAAGGGTTTAAACATTAAATATTCTGAGTACTTTTATTCACGATGGAGCTTGGTTCTTATTTTCCTCTCAGTTGCCCTTAATTTTTTGATTTTTTTCTTTGGTAAAAAAAATCATAACCAGTGCAATGAGAAGAGTTTCAAGAATAGTAACTGAACAAGAAATTTTTGAATCTTTCTGTATATAGTTGTTTGGTTGACTTTAAGTCTAGATTGTACATGAAATGGGTTTAAATTTTATCAGTGATAGAAGGGTTTAGTGACCACTTGTAACCCGTCTGCAACTTCCCAGTGTCAACATGCACAGTTTTCTTAGTTGGTAGTTTGTTTTAACGGTGTAGTCCGTATCTTGGGGAAGCGTTATTTTATTATGTTACAATCTACCATCTACTAACGGTACAAGTGTCTTATCAGTTGTGTGCACATATGTGGCATTTAGAATATTCTTTGACAAATTGATGGGTTTATTATTGGAAATGGTTCAACAAAAGAGAGAAATCTAATAGATTTTCTCCCAACTAGACGCCAAGGCGAGCCTGGTATAGGTAATAAAAGCCATAATGATAGATTGTATCATCTGAAGGACTATATATATATGGTTATCTAACAGTCTATCTGATATTGCAATGAAAGGTACAAATGAATGAAGGCTGTTGATCAAGAAAGGGAGTTATTTGAAAATAATGGCGATTGGAATGAATACAATCATAGGCTATAACTATTCAATCATTGCAACCTTATGTTTTGAAAAAGGTAGTAGGAGGCGTTAGCTTGAATTTTAAGTCCGTGCCTCAGGTTTGATAAGGCTTCTATCAAAGATGATATGTTAGTAATCCATGGCATTTAGACGGCTAGATATAAATTAAGACCGTGCGTGATCCCTCTTGAAAAATCATGAATTATAAAATGTACATTTTTAGATTATGTAGCTCGAATCTTTAAGATCATGTGTGTCCCCCACATGTTTCGTCAGTTGGTTCATCGGTTCGTTGGATTATTTCAAATTAACCCTCGGTTATGAACATTGAAAGCCGGAACTTGACATTAATGCAACAAAAGCATTCTTTTAAAATTTAATGGACTCATAAAGAACAACTAGAAATTTAAAGAACCGGGGAAACAGACCTATGCATGTACCTATTTATGCACGCCTTAAAGTGAGGATTAAATAATTTCTACACTTTATTTATTAAATGCATGAGTGAAATAAAATGAATGAAGTTGACTCTGGGTTTATAAGGAAATAAGTTCAACAGCAATTAATTAATTAACTTGAATAGGCTGTGTGTATGTAGTAGTACAATAATTGATTGGTTGATTGAATTCAGGGCGTTTCTGAACTCCCCACTGGTAATGCCGCTCCCTCACTTCTCCAATAATATCACTAAAAAAAATTTCCCAAAACTCGTTTTTCAGTATGTATTTATACGCATTTTTGTATACAAACTTTTAGAAGATATTGAAGGTCTTTCTAGAAAACTAATGACCACTAAAAGTTTAAGTTTAATGTGATTCTATCAACCTTACAGTATAAAACAGCCGTCAAAGTCAAACTCAATATTTGCATACACAGATCCTTAGATTTGCGCATAACCTCTCCCTTAATGTGTTTTCCGATTTCAACTATCCTTGTATCATCCTGCATGAAAATTATTTTACCCGATCTGTAGTTACATTTTAAGGTTTATCAGGAGAAAGGCACTGTTTTATTTGTACTACTGGGTTTCTTTCGTAAATTCAATATTCTTGGGTTGTTCGTTAGGTCTTCTTCTCCCCTTCAGATTCGGAGTTTCACCTTATTTTCTACTCAAGTGGGGGAACGCTCAAAATTCAATGACAACACTCCTTTATACACTATACATCTATGTACATGTAGTCACCCAGTATAGGAGTATTTAATTGATCTGGAGATTCCTAAATTCATTTATTTCCCTCCACTCTTTCCCAAGTTCTAGCTGTTGTAGGAGGAGCTTATTTTCAATGTTGTGATCACCATTCGTCGGCATTAAAATTTCTATGTTTTTCTCTGCTGGTAGGTGAATAAAAGATAAACTGAATATCCGGTAAATTAGACAAAAAAAATAGATAGACAGATTGATACATAGCTACATAGATAGATAAGGGCCACCATGAGTTTGATTTAATGACTTGCTAAAAAATCCCCTTTCCAGAATTTGAGATAAGCGTTTAAAATTAGTTTACCTTTTTGATAATCTTTTTCAAAGTTAATCTTCTTTGTGGCTGTGTAGATTGTCACTGTTCCATTTACCCTTGTAAAGGTGGCTGGTGATACTCAGCCTAGCACAAGTAGCGTGCACATTAATATTTGTGGTTTATGCCACTTCTCATCCAATAAAAGTATTCCAAGCGACTTTTCCATTTTTTGTAGCAGAGTTGCGTAGCGAGCACTTGATGAGCTAGAAACAAGAAATGCTTAATGGCTACTATCAGGATTAAAAGGAACAAACGTGTCATTCAGTACAGATCCGTTTATATTTTACGTATTGAAAACAGATTCATCCGTTTTGAAATAAACAGTTAAAATGTCTTTTGTTTTAAGAAGAAATTTATCTACCCTGATCCCACCTAAGGTTGCCTCAGCTCAAGTATGTTGATTCTAAACTAAACTATACCGTCCGACAATCAGGAGAGAAAGAAGGTAGGACTCTAAGCAGTTTACTGACCTCAATGTACATCAATTAAGTACATAATTATTTTACAATATATCTTAATGATTTTAATACTTTATTAATCAATTTGTAATTATACTAATTGTTTTTCTTGATCAATTAACACACTTGTGGAGATAGTGGAAATTATCAAAATAAACTACTTTCCACGATTAAAAGCCTCTATTTCGACCAATTGAACTTATTAAGCTTGCAATTAATACAATCCAATTACATATCGGTCATTAGAAAACTCAATTAGCGCTGAAACAACATCAGAATACCTACTCTGTTTTCAATACGTTTGTTTTGTTTCCCACTGACGAAAAATCTCCACTGTTTCTCTCTTCTTCTCTTCTCATTTTCACTTATAATAACAAATCCATCATTTGAACCAACAAATACTAACATGACTCCTATATTGAAATCTTTTTTGGTTTCATTATAAAATTCTATCTTTATAGAACTTGGGCTCAAACCCAGCTGCTAAGAGAATGCAACATATTGTTTCTTTTTACTCTAAATTACCAAGAGGTAATGCTACTTTCCCGAAGGCTAGCGGTCCAATTGGTAAGTACAGAGAAAAGTACTTTGACACTGGTTCTGGTAAGCCATTATTACACTTATCATTATTATTCTTAGGTTTAGGTTACAGTATTGAATACTTTTTCCACTTATCACACCACAAGGAACATTAAATAAGTTAGAGTTAGAATGAATTTTTAGAAATTATTTATTATATTGTTTTGCTTTTAATATTATTCTAATGAAAAAAAGAAAGCATCTGATTTTAGGAAACAAAACTAACAATCTGTTCAAGGTTTTATAGGTGTACTCTAAAAAAGGAGAGAATAAAAGTCTTTGTATTTTTATTCTTCAGTATTTTTTTTTACTTTTATTTACATCTTACATTTTATGAAACTATATATATATATTAAGTTAACAAATATGAATTTTTGATTTATTGTTATTAAAAAGGAAAGCATTATGAGATTGGTTAATTGAAATTATTAATTCAGAGATTTGGTTGGTTTCACTAATTTATTACTCTATGTGAATTGTAACCTATTTATGTACATCCACACCCTCAAACATTATTTACAAATTTGTAACATCTCATTAAAGTCTGAAATCTTATCCGCAGCTTTACCCTTCTTTTCCCCAATGTTTTTCTCAACTTGTTCAATTTTACACCACTCATCCCAATCAACAACTTTCTTGCCCATTTTGGAAAGTAACTGTTCGATCTTAATTCTACCTTGTTTTTCAACTTCACCTTTGTTATTCTTGCTATTTTCTAAACCATCGTTAATAGTCTCGGCTAAAACAGAACTCGACTGAACAGACGAATTAATGTTACCTTTAGACCCATTGGCGATCCAACCAACACAATAAGAACCTGGTACAAAAGTATTGGTTTCTGGATTGATTATCTTCCCATCAATATTTGGAATCAATCCTCTTTTCTTGTCGAATGGGATTCCCAAATCTTTGAATTCTTTTAATGGCTCAGCTTTATAACCAATTGATAAAATAACTAGCTGATTTTCATTGGATGTTAATTTCGTTTCAGACTCATCAATGATCAGTTTTGTTTTATCGTTTGATAATTCAATTTTATGTTTTTTGAAGATCGTTTCTTTTAACAACTGTGGATCGTTTGGATCTATTCTGAAACCAATGGGTGTTTTCAAGTAATCTAATGACCATGACTTAGTTCCTTCTGGGGTTTCTTGCTGTTTTGGATCGTACTTTTCGGCCAACTGTAATCTTCTTTTTTCAATTCTACTTAATTTCATTTGACTCAATAATTCTCTAAATTCTTCACCATTCCAACCACCAAATAGCACACCTTCTTTTTCTAATTCTAAAACTTCTTTGAATTCCTTGTTCGTGAATTTGCTTTCCAAGAATCCTTTTCTTGCACTAACAGTGACATTTTCAACACTAGAATTTCTCAAAGTTTCCAACGCATGTTCACTGATATCCGTACCTGACCAGTGATCCCTTGGTGACGCCAACAATATTCTAACAATGTCAATAGCAACATTACCATTTCCGATAATAGTCACTTTTTTCACTTTACTCAATGGTGGATTCAGATTCTTATTCTTTGGATCCCCGTTATACCACCCAACGAAATCTTTGGAATTAATTACACCCGGGAGATCACTTTCACCTGGAATACCCAACTTGTTTTCACCAAGCGAACCATAAGCATAAACGACGACATTATAATTATCGTACAACTCTTTCAATTTCAAGTCTTTGCCAATTTCAACATTTCCGAAGAACTTGAATCTAGTATCTTTAGAAGCATCATGAAATCTTTCTTCACAAATCTTAACTTCAGGATGATCAGGTGCAACACCGTAACGAACTAATCCAAAAGGACAGGGGTTTTTTTCAAACATATCAATTTGTAAATTCGGATCATTTTTCTTCAATAGATCTAATGATGTGTAAAATGCTGACGGTCCAGAACCGATGATTGCAATCTTAGTTGATGCGGTTGATATTTGACGATGATAATAACCATTGTTTTTAAAAGTTGATCTAAAACATGACTGCAGTGGCTGATGTTTCAGTATGTTGGATACAAGCATGGTGTATTATTCTCAATGAATATTTATATCTGTATTGTATCTATTTCAGTTGGTTCAAATAAATAAAAGCATTATGACTCAACTATATAAAATAAGTTTGATTTTTGCTGGGTCGCTGCTCTCCTTACACTCTTATTTTTCAGGTTTTACTTACACAAAAGGAGGATTTCTTTGACTTATTCAATTGCATGAGCTGAATCAACACAGGATAAATACGGTAAACTATGAATGGGGAATATATAAACAACATTATAAATACATATACTCTCTTTGAACTTCAATAACCGGTAATTTGGATGAACACCAATTAATGTCTCTCATATAACTTCTCGGGTCATTACCAGTACATAGTTTAACTAAATTGTCATAATCCAACTCTTGTTTTTTGAGCTCTCTAATTATTAAGTATTCTTCGAAATCAACATAGACCCTAGTATCATATATTCTAATCAATACATTATCAACCCTAATGAATAGCCTTTGTAATAGTAGCAAACAGGAATGCATTGCTCTTATTTTAATGTTCATGATTGAGATACCATTATCACCTAGTTCATCTTCGTATAATATCATATCATTAAAAAATAATATCTGGTCTTGTCTTTTCAATTTCTCTAATGGAATTTCTTTGGTATCATCTTTGATAAATTCTCCTTTTAGTAAGCTACCCTTATAAAAAGTTGAATATGTCCAATCGTAAGGTCTGTACATTTCTAAGATGACTTCATCGTTGCTGCTGTGTTTTTCTTGTCTACTTCTAAACCACTCATTTGCATATGAAACTTGAATCAAGTTATCAGGATTTAAATCAACAAGTTTTAGAGCGTCCAAAGCATTGAAATTAATGTGGAACTCATTTTTGTATTTAATTTCAACTTTATTGTTACCAAAAATCATTTCAGGAACAGGAATATTTAATATCGATTCATAGCTTTCAATTTCACTAGCGTTTAAAATTGGATTTCTTGATGTGTATATTTCCCACTCATTGATGGATATACTAGGAGTATCCGTTATTGGGAAAGTTGCCACTGGTGATGGAACTATCACCGTTCCACATTCGGCACATTGAGGATTATTACAATCCCCATTGTGGCCTTTTGCTGGAACTTGAACCGAGCCTATTGGTTGTTGAGGTCTAACAAATGGTGCTTTTGATTGAGGTTGGAAGGTCGGCACTTTAACATTTGAAGAAATTTTTTGCGATTGAGATGAACAAGAAGAAAAAGAAGAACTGATAGGCCTAGTATTAGCAGATGAACCGAATAAGAATGAAGCTTGATTTATTGGTTGCGTTAATTTTCTGTTTGGAAATCTGGCATTTGTAGTCAATTGATGCATTTCTCTAGCAGAATTAATGTGAATCGATTCAATACTGTTTGACACTGGGATATTGACTATCTTTTGCGTATTTGCTTTATTATCATTTGTGTCATTTGGAGTGTTAAAAGACGATGGATCATTGTTGGATGGGGGAGTACGGCCGATGTTTCCAGATGGAGACATGGTTCAAACGTATTAAAATGGAGTTTATTGGGTCAAGTAGAGTTGTTCTGCGTTATTATACCGCAATAGAGTAGGAGAAGAGGCTTAATGTAATTGCTAAAACAGAATAATGGTCTTTGGTAGAGAAAACTAGTCTGTATAGATATAAATAGACATGTCGTATAATTATTATCAAAATTTGTGTCATTTTTGAAATCTCGCATTTTAAATAATCTGGAGAGAAATTCAGATTTTTGATTGAATCAGATCATTTTTGTTACTCTTTTTCTCTAGTTTAATAGATGGACTCAATTGATCAATACATTGGCTCGCGTCCATATATCAATAATGGCCAAGTTTCTAGCCCATAGTAGCTCTTCAATCCTACCCAGAATGTTAAGAAAATCCCCAGGTATCTCAATTGCAACATGTATCTTAATGGTGTTGTTCATCTTTATGGTTTCAAATAAATCATACAGTTCAAGCCACCTTTCAGATCCGAAACCAATCTCAGAAGCTAGTATGAGTAATATAAAAATTCCAACTAGTGCAGACATCAGGGAAAATATACCTTCATTGTCGACGCAAACTGATATCAATCAACTGGATAACTTAGATGATGATGATTCTAGTTCTGTTCCATTCATGCCTAAGATGGCCAATGAAACTTTGAAAGCCGAACTAGGTAACGCTGCATGGAAATTGTTTCATACGATTCTAGCAAGATACCCAGATGAACCTACAGCTATTCAAAGAGCGCATTTAAACACTTATATAGAATCATTTGCACAAGTTTATCCATGTGGTGACTGCGCTAGGCATTTTGTCAAGTTATTGGCTAGCTATCCTCCACAGTTAGGATCCAGGCAAGTTTCTGCTGTTTGGGGTTGTCATATTCATAACAAGGTTAACGAAAAATTAGGTAAACCAGAGTATGACTGTGCTAATATTTTGGAAGATTATGATTGTGGTTGTGGTAGTGATGAAGAGGAAGAAGATTCAACATTAGGTGGTAAATCGATTAAGGCTGTAAGTAACGATGGTGGGAAACAGAAAGCTGTTCAGAAAAACAAATTATCAGCTGTTGATGACGAAACAGATGAAACAGATGTTCACCTGAAAAGCATCAAAATAGAAAGTAAAGAAAGTAATGTTGGTGGCTAAGCAGTTACAATTATACAAACAAGGTTGTTCTATTTTTCTTTGCTAATTGTCCGTGCTTCTTTATATTTATTTATATTATATATATTTCTTCTTTGATTCTCTTTTATTATTTTACTATATAGTCATTCTTTCACAAAATTTTCTAGTCTTTGTTTGGTATAATTATCCAAATATCCCCATACCTGCTTGTTTTATTTGGAAAATCATCAAGGCGGCATTAAAAAAATTATATCACAAGCAAAAAAACGACAAGAGTGAGGGTTGAACTCACGATCTCCCGATTAACAGTCGGGTGCCTTAACCAACTTGGCCATCCTGTCATAGTTATTCATTGTAAGGTATTTGACTTACTTTCTACTCCTTATTTCTTATTACTTATTTAACCCTATTTTCACTGCCTTTTTACCCC
>JAHDIT010000130.1:0-35756 GCA_019232045.1 Ogataea degrootiae
TTACATTTTACAAATTACATATTACATAATACATTTTACAATTAACATTATTAATAAGTACACTTTACATTTTAACACTTTATAGCTTTCTCTTATATAAGTTTATATGATGGTACTTCCACGGAAGAGCAGACAAATATATTCTATTGTTATACCTTATCTAATAATAGGACAGATCCTGACAGATTCGGCGTCGGGCAAGCATACTTCTGCCTGCGCGATCAGATCTGGTTCAAGATTCGGCTGCGGGCAAGCATACTTCTGCCCGCGCGATCAGATCTGGTTCAGGATTCGGCTGCGGGCAAGCACATTGAAGCCAACCCTATTTCGAACACAACTAGTATAAGTTACTCAAGAGGTTCTTCTTATTTTCATACATTGCTCCTTTTAATGAAATAGAATTTACTGGAAAGTCAATTACAAAGAAATATTCAACACCATCAGAATATGCCAGAGAGACCTCCTTTCGCAGTTGAAAACTGGGAGAAAGTTGCCGAAACAAGAAGAGCTCAAATTGTTACTCCAGAGGAGTTAAAGCTTTCTGACGAGATCTTGCGAACAATCGGTGAAAACTCAACACAATCAGTCATTGATATTCCATCAAAGTGTGGGTTACTTTCTGAACGAGATCTTGAAATAACAGAAACAGCCACGACCCCACTTTTGAAGAATTTGAGAGAAGGGAAATGGTCAAGTTATGAAGTGACTTTTGCATTCTACAAAAGAGCCATGATTTCACATCAACTTATCAACTGTTTAACTGATATATTTGTTGAAGAAGCTTTAGATGCTGCCAAAACAGCCGATGAATATCTTGCACAACACAGAAAACCAATCGGTCCACTTCATGGGTTGCCTGTATCTCTTAAAGACTGTTTTAACTTGCAAGGTCACGATACGACATTTGGATATGTTTCTTGGTCAGGAAACGTTGCTGAAACAGATGGATTAATTGTTCAATTGATGAAACAAACTGGTGCTATTCCATTCTGTAAGACTAACGTCGCACAAGGTTTACTTATTGTGGAAAGTTCTAACAATTTATTTGGAACAGTTTTAAATCCTCACAATCTATCATTAACTGCATCTGGAAGTAGCGGTGGTGAAGCAGCGCTAGTTGCAATGAAAGGTAGTCCTTTAGGCCTATGTACTGATGCAGGTGGATCCGTTAGATTGCCTGCCGACGCAAATGGTGTTTACGGATTCATGTGTACAACGAGAAGAATCACAAACGAAGGCGCAGGTTTGGACCTTCCAAAACCGTTATCATGGGTTGAACCTCAATTTGGTCCAGTAACAAATGATGTTGAATCTTTGGAAACTTGGGTTAAAGCTTTGATTGACACAAATATGTCTAAGTACGATTTCAGATGTTGTCCGCCAAATTGGGACAGTTCTGAATTACCTGACAAGTTATCCATTGGATTCCTTTACGATGATAATGTGACTGATTTGACACCTCCCATAAAACGTACTTTAGACTTGGCTTTCAATAAACTGCAAGAATCCCACAATGTCAAGGTTATTAACATTGGAGACTTGCATAGAAAAATCACAGAGACCGTTTTCTACTTATATGCCAGTGACGGTGGTGCCATGTATACTAAGTCACTGAAGGCTAGTGGTGAACCAGCCATTCCTAGAACATCTGGTTCCCAATCACAGGGTGCTATGACTGTACATGAAATACGTGCATTAGAATCCAAAGCAGCAGCGTACTGTGATGAATATCTCAAGATTTTCCAAGACAATAACCTTGATATTTTAATTACTGCTTCCTCCCCAAACCCTGCCGCCCCTCATGGACAATATTCAACCAACTCATTATCCGCCGTGTATAATTTGTTAGGTTATCCTGCGGGTATTATTCCTGTTACTAAAGTTGACTTGATCAAAGATGTGCCAACTTTTGAGTACTCAGAGAAGAAGATAATTCCTGATCTCGATGTTTTCCCTGTCTTCCCTTATGATAAATACGACAGCTATATCAAAAAAGAGCTTTACACTGATGTGGAAAAGTTCAAAAATGCCCCAACTTCAATTCAAGTAGTTGCTTCGAAGTATAAGGATGAGAAGTTGTTGAAAGCTATGAAGGTTATTGACAGTGTTTTGAAATCTTCCTAAGATATGTACGGTTACAAATTTTTACCCGTTGCTTGCTCATGGGTCTATCTTTTTCACTATTTATACGACAAATACTTTTTGTAAAGCCTTAGGAAACATATACATGCTGGTTGTGTATAACTTCGTATCCTTGTAGATATACTCGCTTCAAATGAAGCAAATAAAAAGATTCTCCAGTTCCGATTCCCTGTGAATCTCTAAAATCGTTTACCACATGTTGAAACTCAGTACAAAAACAAATATCTTCAAATTATCAAACGCAAATTACCAAGCTATGCGTTGAACTACTATACTTTGTGTATATGGGTTGTATTAGTGTAGTAGTTCAGCTATATTCCTGGTATACGGTCGAAAGGACTATACTGAAACACTTGTTGCTTCAGGTAATATAGCTTAACTAAACTAAAGGGTAAAAAGGGCTATAAAAGGTATACAAATGGAATTCATAGATCCCCTTTAAATAGACAAAAACCCCTTTAGCGAAATGGGCTAGACGTAAAGGTTTGTTAACCTGAAACCTTTACACCGATCATCCTTCCAGTATATTACATAATCATGCTTAATGGTAAACGCAGTCAATCCTGTTACGCATGTATTTATATGCTATTAAATTATACTGTCTTTTACCGGCTGAATCATACTTAGAGGCGACTAAATTCTACGCCGCTTGATATTTTTATTAATTGCAATTTTGATTTTTTTTTCACAAACAAAATGCAACAAACGGAAAGAAAACACAACGTATATGTTAGAAATCCAAATTAAACCAGCCACTAAACACAAGACAGGCTCTTGAAACCAGACAGGAAATCCATAGATCTTTTAGAGAACTACCGTTTCACTCCAAAACAAAATTTGTTAGCCAACTTTTTTATCTCTCTTTGACGAGAAGTGATACCTTTTTGATTAAACTCAAATTTTAATAGGCATCTGGATAATGGTAACCATATACTTTACTTAAGGCTTTCATTAGTTGAGCTATTCTTGGATGACTTCTAGACTCAACTTGGGCCTTAGACCAGTGGATGAACCAATTACTTGGAGGTCCAGCATGAGGCATACCAGTGACGTCGTGCGGAAGTGCCTTAATATAGTCTTCAGTGTCTTCTGTCCAGGTCACGACTTGCTTTTCCGGGATGACATCACGAATAATCAAGCAACCACGTTCTCTGTATAATTATAACGCTCTTTTTGGGATGATGCAGTTATTGGATTCAATATTGGAAAAGTCAACTACTGGAATGCAAACTGGACCCAGCAGTGTAGATTTTATCTGCTTTCTCTTCAATTGCTTTACGTAGTCTTTTCCATGATGCCTTGACAGTTTTTTATTTCCGTGGATTGATGAATTGTTTTCTTAATTTTGCATGTCTCAGTCCTTTGGGATTTCAAGGTCCTGGATTGTAAGTAGAGTTGAAGGAGTGGGGATAGTTGTTGCTGTAGTATTAGTACTGATGTTTTGAGCTTATCTCCATCGCAATCATTTTCAAACTGATTTTTGAAAGTTGGTACATTATGAAAGAAGGGTTTTTTCCTAAACGCTTTTGGGTGCTGCCAAGCGGTTAAAATCGGTCTAAACAAAGAAAAGGGGATCAATAGAAATGTTGCTCGCTTGCTAGGGGCGAGGAAAGAAGGGAAAATGCTGCAGAGCGCTGTGATCTCATGATTTACCGGGAACTGAAGTGTTTATTTTTGAAAAGGGGAAGGCTGACAGCAAATTCATCAAACAGTTAGTTTCGGGCCTACAATAGAGTTTATTGCTTCCAAACGAAACCGTGAATAACATTAATCTAGGTGCATGAATATAACCATATGGGCTCCTAATTGCTAAAAGTGATGTTAAGTACGTCATTAAGTGGAAGGAAAGATTGTTCCCAACACAATGTTAGCATAGAGAACGCAATTTAGTATAGACTTGGACGTCTTTGATTGTGGCTTCTAGAGTTTGTTATTTTATGTTATGCATGTTAGTGTCTCAAATTCTTTTGGTTGACTATTTTTGAGTGTACAGATGACTGAACATAAACGGTCTCAGTCGTTGAGCACTGCAGCAACGACGCATCGGAAATCAAAAGCCTACCATCGTTAGTACAATTCATATAAACTCCGGCTAGTCGAAACTCGAATTAGATACAAGTTTAGTGTAAATGCAGATAGATGTCAACAATTTGCATTTGAAAGATATATATTGCTCCTGATGAGACCGCAGCCCGTTGATCTGCGGAAACACTGGCAGTATCCGCTATGCAAATGTGGAATTTTTAGAGGTCAATGTTCACGAATTGAACCGCGGCCAAGGGACAAAAACCCTTCTCACACTTCAGCTAGGGGCATCTCAAGCAGTGCCGCTGTAAGGTATTGGACTCCGAGCTGCTAAAAATAGTAACTTGATTTTAACCCCTCTTTGGATTTCTCGAAAATTCTTTTGTAAAATCTTTCTATTGTTTCTATTTGCTTTTTATTGTTATATAGATAGTTATTAGTGATTGAAGTTTAGTTTGTCTTCAATCGTATTCTATTATATATAGTTGGAGTTTTTCCCTTGGATAGAGAGTTAAATCTTTTGAAAAGAGAAAGAACAATTAATTAATAAATTAAGAATAATTACCACAAAAAGAACGACAAAATCGAATAGTGCCCAATTCATTACAGCCGCGTTTGTTTGCTTTTTCCTTATCCCCCATGTCAAGCGTACATTGCGCATTACCATTTCGTTAGTCGTTATTGGCTGCTGCACAGAGCTGGCTAATACGGGCAAAGATACGTATGGTAAGAATCTGCAAGGTCTTTGGTGATGATACAGGAGTGGAAGAAGTCAAAAGCAGATTTAAAGATGGAGAGTTGAAGACTTAGCTCATTGAAATCGATGTCTTCTCATAAACATTAAAAGATTTGATTTACAACAACACTATGTAACTGTTTTGAAGCTATGGATCTTGCAGATTTATCCTGTACCGCTAGATTTCATGATGCTTATATTATGATTCATTTCAAACTTATGTACTTTAAACATATTCCCATTCTAAATATGTGACTAGCACATCACTTATAGTCACAATTTATCGTAACAAGGCTCTTTCATTTTATACTACATGCAATTCGGACGATCAAAAATCAGGTAAGGTGAGTTGATTTGAAGATTGTTAGAGTTGGTTATTTTCCCAATCCGAGGCAGAAAAAATAGCCGTGTTTGTATCAAGTGATTCTTCCAGAAAGAATGTCTATCTCTCAAATCCCATCGAATCCAGAATACATTAAAAGGAAGTCACATATCCACTTTATTTAAAATACGTGTGATTCAAGGTTCGGCATTTCTTTTGACCAGCTTTTACTTTACCTCTCTTTTCAAATAGAAGATTCCACAGTATACCCACTGTGTAACAGAATATTATGCAATACTAAATTATATGACACGAGTTACTTGTTCTAATAAAAAAAATACTCCTAATCAACTCATCGTCAACATCATATATAACACACCATTCAGAATTTCCAGTCACCAGGAAACCCATTACCCGCTAACCATTCCGAAAAAATATTATCATCAGTAACAAAAGGACTCAAAGTGCTCTGATCTCCCCAGATATGCGCTCTATTAAACCTAGACAGCTCCAACCTGCCTTCAGGAACATTAACTTGACGATTATTGCTTGCAGTTTCCCCTCGACTTTGATTTGGAACTAAATCTTGTCCTTGTCCTTGTCCTTGTCCTTGTCCTTCTTGAACGATTCCAGCCATATAAGCATGAGGGGGTTTAGACGACGCTGCTGATAATGACGATGTTAACGATGATGATGAAGACGATGATTTTGCCTGATTAATAATAGACAACAGTTTATCAAACCTCAACATCGCCAAGTGTGTAACGTGAGACTTCTTGGAGATAGCTTCCAAGTTCGTTCTGTAAATATCCATCTGGGTCCTCCATGCAGTAGCATCGTCTTTCCCACTTGCCACCATATAAAAAGCCAAGATACATGAGCCTACTATTGAAAAATTCACTCTAGAATAACACCACCAGTGCGTGTCCAAGTTTCTTTCAACTATATCAGAAAGATAAGAATTGAGCTCATGCACATAATCATAGGCGCGCTCGCTCACCGATGAGTAACAATTGTCGTTATCTGCGTATAAGATTGCTTTACAGCATGATAATGCAATGGTAGTTTTAGCTAATCTTAATGAAGTCATTGTTCCGATCAAATTATCAGCACACACTGATGGGAAATACATGTTTTCAATGGCGTTTAGTCTGTTCATTAATCCAACTCCCACTGCCAGGATCTCCTCAGCTGGGAGTTTTGGTTGTAAGAACGATTTAACAGAGTAGAAAGCGAGTAGCATATCAGAAAGTACTTTAGTAAGACGGATCAGTGCTATAAACATCTTGACGCCTTGATTTTGATGATGATCAGCTGCCAAAGTATCTTCATTCTCATCCAAGAAATCATCCTCAGTGATGTCCTCCACTCTGAAATCATCTTCACGAATATGAGTGGGTCTTGATAAGCCAATACTTTCCCATTTGTCTTGAACGTAAATAGCCCACCATAATCTTCTCCTTAATCTTCTTTCCCAAGGAGGGATGTCCCAACCAGAAGGATCCAAATTGAGTCCCAAATCTTGACCCAAAGCAACAAGAGACGCAGTTTGAACCCAATGGCTCGGAGCATTTGCATCCCTGATAATTAATGGTCTTCTTTGTAATTTAACCAGTAAAGCTTGCACAGTTTGTAATGTTGGAGCACCTTGTTCCAAGGGAAGAGCTCTAGTGATGAATTCAAATAATTGGAACCAGTCACCTCGGGCTTCTTTCGCTCTAACTAAAGCTTTATGTTCTTGACCTAAATGGGAATATGCAACTGAAAAAATTGAAGCCAAGAAAGTAGCTGATATTTTTTGATCTTCCTGTAAAAAGACCGATCTATTTACAATAGGGTATGAACAATTTATGGTGGCAAAAAAAGCTTCAATCAATTCATCTTCAAAAGGTTTGGCTACCTGTCTAACTTTATCTATATTATAGTGATCAGGTCTAGGATCTAAATACTCCGTGGGACAAATGGAGAAGAAAATTGGAGCTTTAGAAACATTAGAAGCATTTCTAAAATCATAATTTATATTTGAGTCACGAACAGGTAAATTCTTAGCATCTGATATTTTTTGTAATAAAAAAGGGTCTTGGTCACCACTGAAGCCAACAAACACACTAGTTCTACCATTATGCAATTCTAAAGAGTTACTTGTAGCGGGTGATGGAGTGGGCTGGAGATCCTGTGAGATTGTAAAATAACAAGGATTCCCACTTTGAACATCCAATTTAACATCACCTGATACCGAAAGGGTCCTACCAGTAGTAGCACCACCAGTATCACTTCGACCTGCATTAGCATCTGAGGTCGATCGAAGTGCATGTTGTATTGAGTCATCAGAAGTAGGCTTAACTCGAGACATTTTTTGTCTCTTTTTGATAGGATCCAGCGTGTATGTACATTCCAAGTTTCTCATCTTACAACATAGACATTTATCCATTTTTTCTTCTCTTAAGCAAGCCATTCTTCTTCGTCTACAAAAATCACAAGGTCGATTTTTCCGACTGCGATATTTTCTGGCACCTTTATGAGGAACAGCCATTATTATGTCTTGCTTGTAAGTGGTTATTATCTTGAAGTCTTTGTCGGGTTGTGGAGCAGGGTGGTGTTGTATGTAAACCATGGGGTGGGACCTGACTATTGGGATGGTCTAATGTCACTAAATTGATCTGATCTGATCTGATTTGATCATCTGTTTAAAGAAGAAGAGACAAGTAGTATAATCAAGAGAGAAAAAACGAAGACGAGTTTAAGACTCTGCGGAGTCAAGCTCTGACTGTAATTCAAAATGCGGAGCGATGACTCGCTAACCGAAGGGAGGAAGTGAATGAGCATTAAAATTTATTATTAAACGCAACCAAATAAGAATCATCTCTGGTGCAAATCCACCACAGGAATCTAAAAATAAATAACGCAGTAACTGAGAAACAAGCGAAAGGCTGAGACATATACGACATTCCAGTCCTTAATCTAGTTGGATGCTTCACAACTTTTACACATTCTGTTATATATAAATGTAGCCCACTTTATTGCTTTCTCTTATATAGGTTGATATAATAGTACTTCTACTTGGAAGAGTAGGCAAGTATATTCTATTGTTATACCTAATCTAATAATAGACGGATCCTGACAAATCTTTCTCAGGGCGTGGGCCTTCTTCGTCCTCAGGCATTTACTGGGCTGGCTGGCTCCTCGCCAGGAGGGCAGGAAGGTTTTTGACGGCCTGTGGGCCTGTCTGGAGCTGGGGAGCCCTTCTGAGGGCCTCAAGTGATTTCAACGGCGGCAGAGTTCACTGACTTGGTGTGGCTGAGTGCTTTGCAGGGGGGTGGCAGTGCCTGCCTTGGACAGCCTGGAGTAAGTTCCTTCAGGAATCGAGGCTGTGCCAGTCAAAAAAGGCACCCTAAAAACGGTTTTGCGGGCATATCTTGTTGAAGTATAGAAAGCGAATTGTCATTATATCTTGTAGGAAGTCAATGTTAAAGAGGGAGACTACCTAGATGGACATCTATAATGACTATAAACTAATTAATAGTCTATGATGAACCACTAACAAGGTTCTATACTCTAATAGAAAAATGTATAATTCTTATTGAATAGTGAAAACCTATATACTTGATTAGAGAGAGAAGAGAACAACAAGAAGAATACAAAAAACTATATGGTATATAAAGTCTCAGAGTAAGAATACTCTTATCAACTTATATACCTTCAAGTACAGTGTAGCTCTGGAAAACTAACTTCAGAGATTAAATCTGTACGCTCAACACGCCACTTGCGCCACTTGCGCCTCATATGGCATAGGTAATTTTGTGTCACACAGATAATATCACAACAATTCTGAGCCTTAGTTGTCAAGGAACAGTTCTTAATAAAATGGCTGCAACCTCCAAATTTTGCGCAGCCAACTCGCTTTTAACTATGTATGCGCAGCCAATAATGAGACGTTTTGGATAGGTGAGTACTTAGAGCAAGATATCAAAAATCTGTCAGTGAATAATTTTCCAAGACACTAGATGAAACAAGACCCTGAAGGTAAGAGCATTTGTGGGTGGAACATAAAAAGCTTGTAAAATGCCCTAGGATACAATGAAATAGATCCCAAAGCTTCGATTTCTATTATCTTGTGGTTGTGCGCCGCAACTAAAAGATTGAATGAGGTGCAAAGATGTGGTTTTTGGTTCTTGAACATATTTCTGTGGCTTGAAAAAAGCTTCAAATTTTCTGCGACCGCCAAGAAAGGAAGATCGGTTCTAATCACGTTTTATCTCTAAAGATCCCTTATTTGGAGATCGCCTATATCGGAAGCTAAAAGGTTGAGATGGCATAGGTTTAAAATCTTACTTAGACGGATGTTGCATATAGAACCATATAATTGCACTTAATATGTGTTTTTTGAACGAAGCTACCAAAAAACCGGAAATTATCATCAAATGTCATCTGACCTGATCCAAAGATTGGCACATCGGAGAACTCCATTCCTAGGTCCACTCCCATGAACAAGCGACATCTTGTCTGATTGTAATTAAAACTGATTGCAACAAGCAGTAGGTCAATTCTATTGTATACAACTCACTATAATATAGTTTCCCTTTTCTTTTACTGTACTGTGTGGAAAATAGGTTTAGTCAAACTTGGGGCAGGCCTAAGCGGGTTCAACTGTATTGGATCAATATATATCGCGGCCAGTCCTTGTCACATGACTAGCCGAATACTCAGGGACCACAATTCATTTATTAGTAACGCTATTGGCAAGATTAGTGTAGAAGATACATCGTGATAAGATATCTTTCTGCTGGTGCTTAATCGTTCTATCCACCGCAATGTCCGTTAAGTGGAGAATATGTGGGTAAACCTGGATGCTTTCTTGGTGGGATACCCTTTTTGAAGCAGGGTCTCTTTTGAACCACTGTTTTGTGGTGGAGATAAGAATGGTGGAGTCGGTGCTATCTGAGGCTCCTTCCTTAGACATTTCATTACTAATTAATTTACAGGGACCTTATATTGTTAACACAATATTTTGAATATTTATATCAGGGGTTGGAGTGAAGATTTTGCATCTGAATAAAGAAAAATGTTCTTGGTGCATCAAACCTTTTGAAAGGGAAGAAGGAAAGGTTAATAATCAGCACTATAAATACACACTAGATTCCACTTTTAATTGAATTTCAATAACCATCATTTTATATTTCCAATTTTCTGTTTTAGGTTGTCAGCGATCAATAGTCTAAAAAAGACATCCAATTAAGAAGAAAATGTTCACTTTGATGAAAAAAGTTGAGGATTCGAAGAGTCCCGCAGTCAACGAGGAAACAAAAGCTGTGAATCGATCTTCTTCTTCCTCCCTATCAGATTTAGAAACATTAGATTCTAAGAATCCTTTTTTAAACCCCGCAGTTGCAAATCACTACTCTGAATTATACGAATCTACTAAGTATGAATGTAGGGAGCGATTTGATCCTGAATTCCAATGGACGAAAGAAGAAGAAAAAGCCGTCTTATGGAAACTTGAATGGAGAGTTACGTTTTTGGCCTGCTTTATGTTTGTTGCTTTGCAAATTGATCGTGGTAATTTGGGACAAGCTGTTGCTGATAACTTACTCAAAGATTTGGGCATGAACACTTCTCAATACAATAAAGGTAATACTATTTTTTACTTAACATTTTTGTCAGCCGAATTGCCATCTCAATTGATAAGTAAAAAATTAGGATCAGATGTTTGGATCCCAATTCAAATGATTAGTTGGTCAGTTGTTACGATGTGTCAAGCTAAGATGCATAACCGTACTGGCTTCTATATCACAAGAGCATTGATTGGTTTATTAGAAGGTGGGTTTATTGCTGATTTGGTTCTATGGATGTCGTACTTTTACAATGGTAGTGAACTAACTATTAGACTATCCTTCTTTTGGACCTCTTTATCACTAACTCAAATAATAACATCTATCATGGCTTATGGTATCTTGCATATGCGTGGAATTGCGGGATATCCTGGTTGGGCATGGATTTTCCTCATTGAAGGTGCATTGACTTTACTTATTGGTATCAGTGCTGCCTTTTTGATGGTTCCATCTGTTGTTCAAACAAAGAAACCATGGAATAAAAAAGGCTGGTTCACGGAAAGACAGGAAAAGATCATTGTCAATAAGATCTTGAGAGATGACCCAACTAAAGGGGATATGCACAACAGACAAGGCTTAACTTTAAAGATGTTGTATCAAGCTATTACTGACTACTATCTGTGGCCAATTTATTTGATTGGTATTACTGCTTATGTTCCAGCCGGTACATTGAACTCTTATTTGACATTAACTCTTAAGTCACTTGGATTCGACACTTTTGAAGTTAATTTGTTAGCTATTCCAAACTACGTCTTTCATATTATTCTCTTATTACTCATTACCTGGTTGACAGAACGTCTTAACGAAAGATTCCTAATTACTTTATGGCAACCAATATGGACTGTTCCTTTGATGTTTGTTTTGAGATTCTGGGGCGGGGCCATGGTCAACAAATGGGGTACTTATGCTGTTGTTACTTTGATTTTGAGTAATCCTTATATCCATGCCATTATGGTTTCGTTATGTTCAAGAAACTCACAATCAATCAAGACAAGAACAGTTTCAGCATCCTTGTATAACATGTTTGTGCAAGCTGGTTCAATTATTTCTTCGAATATATATAACGAAGGTGATAAACCATTGTATTTGACTGGTAATGCAGTTTTACTTGGTTACGCAATTGCCATGTTCCCAATCTTATTGGGTGCAAAGTTTTTCTATGTTTATATTAATAAGAAGAGGGAAAAGATTTGGAGTGCTATGACTGAAGAGGAAAAGGAGGATTACATCCTAAACTCTACTGACGTTGGTTCCAAAAGACTAGACTTCAGATTCGCACATTAGCTGTCCCAACTCGGTTTAGAATATAATTGTTGTTTTTTGTATTTTTTTAGTAGGAGGCATCTGTTTATAATCGTTTTTATTTATATCTTGTTTTCATTTTCAACCATTTGTAGAAATAGGACTGTTTCCCCAAATCATCCAAACCCTGTTCCAAAGATAAGGACAGAGGCAAAAAGAAGGACTAATCAAGTTTCTGGCACATGGGCTAGCGTAGCCATGCCAGGCTTTAAAAAAAAACACAATAGGGATTTTGGTGATGATGGAACCTATGTTCCTACCGCAAAAGTTTCAAGTGATGAAGGGAAGGGTAGATTTACGACAGACAAAGACGAATCAACTAGCAACAGCTTCTCGGAAGTTATAAAGTTTTCCAGTGATACACAAAACAACATCCATTTCAAGGTGTCTGACCTGAGGAATAAAAGTGAAAGGGAATAGATCAACCAATAAGAAACCTTCTCCTGTATTAATAAAGAATATGATAAAGCGCTCTATAATAATTAAGCAACTAAACGACTTCTTGAGAACTAAAGAAGATATTCTTTGTTTAGCTTATCTCTATTTTAAGAAGGCGCTCAAATGGTTTTAGAATTAGCTTTTTGGAATAAACAAAAATTCAGCTGAATACAAAACCAAAATCTATATTGTAATAGAGATCATCATTATTACTCTGATTACTAAGCCGTTTACCCCTTAGTAATTTACCCTACCTTAGTTTCATTGTCGAGAAGAGTTTCTCGACATCCTTTCCAACAACCTGAAGGGTTTTTGGTCTATATTAATTATGTATTTCTTACCCTACGTACATTAGTTAGTTACCTTTTTACCTTCTAGAAGAGTCAGTCTTCTGGAGAAATATACTTCTCGCTTAAAGTTACCTCTTTAAGCCGTATACATTCAAAACTAAAGACCAGCTACTATTTATTATACAACCAAAGTATTAGTACACTTTTACATATATGATCATATATCTGTACTTGTGGTACTATACTGTGTGTATACGTATGGTTGTATTAGTGTAGTAGCACGGCTATATTCCTGGTATACGGTCGAAAGGACTATACTGAAACACTTGTTGCTTCAGGTAATATAGCCTGCCTAAACTAAAGAGTAAAAAGAGCTATATAAGGTATACATGTGGAATTCATAGATCCCTCTTAAATAGACAAAAACCCCTTTAGCGAAACGTGGTTTGGCGTAAAGGTTTGTTAACCTACAAACCTTTACCCCTATCATTCATCCAGTGTGTTACATAATCATCCTTAATGGTAATATCAGTCAGCTCTATCACACTATCAGCATTTTCAAAATCTAATATTTACATTAGTTATTTCAAAATAGACATACAAAGTTAAATGACCTTACTTGTCCAAAAGCAGATTCAAAGGATAACATCAGATTGGGTGCTTCCGTTACTCTTTAAACCTAAGTTTATAATTTTATACGCTCTTAAATATCATTATTTGTTGTTTTATTAAATCTTATAAAAATTAGGGTTATTCAACGTAAGACAAGCTTATAATGGATAAATGAATCTTTCATTTTCCAAGTCAGTCAAATCCATTTGAGCTAAATCGACTTTAATTTGTTCACCATCTCCAATTACGAAACCCTTCTTGTCCCTCTCATCACTTTCTTCAGCAATTTCAGCCAATCTCCCAGTGTTTCTCTTTTTCAAATATATGATATCAAAGCGACTAATAGAGGAGCCACAGAAAAAGATAAAACAATTTGGACAATCCAAGTAGGTAAGTATCTTGGATCATCTCTCTCCTGCCATAGTTGAGGAGAGATGATATTGGCAAATCCGTAGCAGATCATAACGGTGGCATTTCTAGTCAATTTCTTAGTGTAACCGGAAGCCGTAGAACTAGCCATGCTGAACGAGATAATCCATGGGATACCGAACGGTGAAGCAAAACAAAGCATCGCTAACATTTCAAAGTTCTTTCCCCATGGTAACGCCGCTAATGCAATGGAGCCGGTTAATGAAGGTAATGACCAAAAAACAACTGATAACGCCCCAATGTTCTTGAAGTACAATAATGCTGTGCTTGCAATTATGCAACAGATAACTTGGTAACCACCTGAAGCGACAGAGACTAAAGTTGTATCCAAGTTTGATAAGTTGCCCATACTTTCAAATAATAAATTCTGTTGGTATGCCAAGTTATTTGCCAACTGTTGCAGTAAAAAGAATCCTCCAAACAGCCATGAGATTGAATCTTTCAGAGCTTCAACAAGTTGATACTTCTTGAAAACGTTACTTCCGATTCCTGCGCCAGTTGTATTCTGAACTCTTCTAATGACCCAGATTTTTTCGTTTCTGTTTAAAAAGACAGCATCGGTCGGATTGTTTGGATAAAAAAAAACCAAAGCCGTAAGCAAGAAAGACATGCTTCCAATGATGATCATGAAAATCTTCCATAATCTGATAAAGGGATTCTGAATATTCAAGACACCATAAGCAATAAACCCAACAGGGATAGTAACACCCATACAAGTAGAGTAGAAAATTGGAGCCATTGCAGCTTTCTCATCCTTTGTTAAAAATTGAGCATAGTGGTGTTCAAGATTGGTAGTGCACAAGATTCAACGAAACCTAAAAAGAATCTCACAGCATAAACACCCGAGACATTAACCAACGCACAATGTAAGAAGATGACCAAGGTCCATAAAAAGGCAACAACGAAAAGAACTCTTCCAATTGGGAACTTTTGAACGAAAAATAAATTAGCTTGACCAACAATATAGCCGACATAGAATAAAGTATTCGAATTGTTGTACTTGTTTTGAGTTAGTCCAGTATCTTCCCAGAATTCAAAAATGGAAGCATAAGAAGCGACAGACTTGTCTGCATACAAGATCAAATCAGTAAAAGCAGTTAATCCAACTATGATAAACATGACTTTCTTACTGAGCCTTCTCTCTTTTTCAGGAGAAATCTCCGGAACTAGTGGATTGTTTTCTTCGAAAAACTTCAATGTGATGTCCGCATCTCTGGAGCTAATAATTCTGTGGTTTTGAGGGTCAACATCAATAACATCACTGAATGTATTTTCCTCTTTTGAAGAAGAAGCAGTTTCTGCAGATTCCTTAGACGTTGAATGAATATTGGCTAAGAGGGTTGTTTTTTTAATAAAATCAAAGGTTTTAATTTAGGTATATGTTAACTCGGGGTAAATGAATAACGGAAACATTGAATGGTATTTATACAGTTCCCACTACACTGTTCAATACCATGAAAAACAAACCTTTATCGACACCATATCTGTACGAAAACACGAGACTTAGCTAGAAACACTGGAATAATTGGATATGGCCAATGAAAAGAAAAAGCTGAACCAACTTTCATCATTTCCCTATTGATGGTGATCACGTTTAAAGGTGCATAGTAGTGGCATAGTGAGATGTTGATACAAAGCACATAAATTTCGTAATATGTGGCTCGCAGGAATACGTCGCTAACAAGAGTCTTTCCAGATCCTGGTCCGCCATCTAAAGATGTTTGTTGTGAATGCAGTTCTTTGGTTCCTGCTTCGTTTTTCCAATCCAATGACTCTGAAGAGGCTAAGGGCCAGGCCCACAAACGCAACAAGAATTAGCTTTCTCCGTGCAGCGCATTGCCTGGGTGCGCCAAGTTGTTGAAGGTCTTTGTCGCGGACATTAGAGCTGAAGTTTATTTAGCCGCGCCGATAGTGAGTAAATGGGCCTCAGCATTTGATAGATTTATGGACTGTATTGTGCCAATTTTGACAACTTGATTGGATATAAGGTAGAATTGGATGGAGATGTTCCGCTTATTGGCTGCTGGGTTCTTGGTTGTATTTTTTTGTGGCGTTATATTGCGTTCAAGCTTGACAAGGGGATCCCAAGAAGACGTTACTAATTGGCGTGTAGCCAGTTTGACAGGGTTCTTAAATCCGTGATTGAAAATATTCACGTGTGTCACGTCATTTTAGAGTGTGGGAACAAACTGACCTGCCTGATCGTTTTTTGTTCTTTCTTTCTGTATAGCGAACAGGAGATCGTTCGTATTAGTTAGTTGAATTGCGACATCTCAAGAGTGTATAAAATACTGCTGGCGTACTTCAACAACTTCAATCCTAACTCCCGGTTCCAATCTAACATTCCAATCGATTCTAACCAGCATCACTTACTATTATGTCTGTTGAAACAAATTTCTTACCACGTTACACATACAATCCTTCTCTACCTACTACTTGGTTTTTTAAATAACTCTGATCATGATACTCTATTTAATCTCATCTGATTACTTTTATACTATCATTTAACGCTAAATGCATTGACCTCTTCCTATTCCTACTAGTTTACTAAATCAAAACTACAAATCTAAACAATCAAACTAATTAATAACTAAAAGCATTTAAATGAATGCCTCAAAATCTAATAGAACTGCCTATTTAACCTAATCTTTTTAGATCTTGCAATGACAACTCCACAAGAGTCTTGTTCATCTGAGTCCTTAGTCAAATCAATAGCCTCGATATCTTCGCCCCCTCTTCTACCGTTTCTACCTTTGACTAAACCTAAGGGAATAAAGCTATCTTCAAATTGAGATTTGACACCGACTTCAACTTCTCCATCAGATTACAATCCACAACATAGGTTACACCTGTATAATTACCAAAGTCATCAGAAATACCAAATAATTCATTGTTATCAGAATCAATTCCAATAATGAAATCCTCTGTACAAGAAAATCGACTAATATCAGCCATCTCACTATCTTCAGGATCATCCTCAAATTCTTCCCCATCAATATTAATCGAATTGATTGCAAACTCTTCTTCGATATGTTGCAGCTCGCCTTGATTTCCCAAAAGCTCACAATGTTGGATGACATTAACATTATATTTTAGGCGAAAGATCTTGATCAATTGGATGGTTCCACAGCCAAGCAACCTTTTGAGGGATGATGTATCGTAGTTTAGTTGTCTCTCGAGCTGTGGCCAGAAAATCCAGTGCCACGCTGAAGCTACTTGACCTAACAAACAACAGCCAAGAAAACACTAATTTCAGGATGAGAATGATGAGAATGATGACGCTGTATCCAACAATTTGCAACTATTCGAAAGATATGACTGGAGGATTACTTGTTCTGTTAATAAACTTCAATTCTCAGTTACCGTCCAATGAACAGTTAGGGTGGCTGGAGAACCAACTTGGAAATAGCGACTCTAAATTCAAGATCAAGTTCAATAGACAGTACTATAGGCCGATGAAAAGACTACTAAATATTGTCAAACAGGTGGTTGAAAGAAGCTGGGAGTACAAAGACATGAAGATCAAACAGGATGAAGCAGATTATTACACCAACCACAGCAATAAAACTGAAATTATTGCAGCGTGGTGTGGAAAAAGTACCATCATTCTTAACCACGAAAACACCGTGGCTGGTAGAAGGACCATCCAAGTTCAACCAAAGTGCTTGCTTGGTTGGGAAGTGCGGTGCCTTAATCACGTCGCTCACAACCATAGTGTAGGTGTACTCTAATTTGAGGAAAACAACGTCAACAGGGCTGGCAATATCAAACAACTCTGGATAACAGCCAATTCCAGCCACGAAAATGCCAAATTCGTGATGATGTTCCTGTACCAGACGGTGGATAACTCCGCCAAAGACATGACAGAATGCTTAATGGTGTTTTCGATACTTTGAACAAGGCGCAAAAGTTTTCTGGCTAAGAATGGTACGGCAATGAAGAAGCTGGTGTTGGGCATTAACTTTTTCCACACCAGTGAAGAGAGACTCAGGCAATGGTGTAATAATCTCGTTGTCGTTGCTGTGGTGGGTGTGTAATCAGCTTCATCCTGTTTGATCCTGACATAGTTGTATTCCAACTGCTTTCAATCATGTATTTGGTAATCTTGAGAAGTTTAGCCATTGGGCCGTAGTACTGCAAATTGAAAAGAATCTTGAATTGACAGTTGTTTCCAAGTTGTTTTTCCAGTCAGCCTAATTGTTCATTGAATGGTAACTACGAATTGTAGTTGATAAGCAGAACAAGTGAGCCTTCACTCATATCTTTTGCATAATTGCAAATGGTTGGGTACAGCGTGATCATTCTTATCCAGAAATTTGTGTTTTCTAAGCTGGTGTTGTTGGTTAGGTCAAACAGCTTCAGCATGGCATTGGACTTACCGGCCCCATACCTGTGGATAAGGTTGCGTAATATCTAGCACCTTCAACATCGTAGTTTGTAACCAAAACATCCTTTATGAAGTTGAACAGCGTGTTATATAATTTTTGCTGCGGTCTCTGGACCACTTTTTTGACAATGTGGGTGCTGGTGACACGGGGCTAAAATGGCATACAGAACTGGTAGTCCTGCGAAAGGGGGATTATAGTGGATTCCATCACTACTTAGCAGCCCAAACAGCATAGTATCTTCTCTTTGATTAATGTAGTTAGTTGTCTTTAAGTAGTTACCTCTATCTAGTTATCTCTATCTAGGTATCTCTATCTAGTTATCTGATTATTGATAGGAACGTTAATAAGATTCTTTTTGTTTGCCTTGGAATTGTTATATTGCACTGGCCCAATTCTATAAATTTTAAGGATGTAATCTTGTCTTTGTAATCCCTCTATTAATGAATACAAAGCCTTGAAAACTGTACTTGAGTCGAATACCAGACACTAAATAGGGGTGGCAGAACAACCAAATTCAGTACGTGTGTATACACAGTCACAAAGAAATCTTGAAGGTGGCGAATCTTAATACATGCATGGATGTGACACTACCAGCTGGTTGATATAACTTTAAAATAAAATCCATGACTTTCAGCTTATGATTCATTTGAAGCTCTTTTTAATATTATCACAACAAAGGGTAAAAGTTATGCAATATAGGAAACAAACCAGGTAATAGTTTGCCAAATGTCACTATAAGAGCGAAATTAAGAAAGTAGTCAACAGAGATGAATGTTCGCGCCTTCTTCTTATCTTGTTGGTTGCCATCGCGCAAAACTAAAACAACGCATTGGAATTTTGAGCTAGCGATCTTAATTGTGAACTAAATATAGGATTTTTGGTCCATTTACGTATAACTAGCGCACTATGGACACTCAATATACTGGTACAGATACAGACCAACGCCGCGCCAGATTTGTCAGATGTGAGCACTGCTCGGGCATAAATGTCCGAACGGGGAGGTTGGACTGTAAAGTGAGCTTTCTCCCTCAACCCAACTGAAATGAGATATTAGGGCAGATTCTTTTACTCTGGGCCTTGCTGAGTTAACAGACTATGTGAGCTATGTGAGGAAAACTCTTCTACCTCAAGATCGAATTTTATCGTAACTACGTGTGTTCACATGTTAAAACTTACCTTTCATACACAACTTCAAAAATCATTTGTTGAAAGAGGAGAGTAAGCTGTCATTTGCATTGTGAATGAGAGATTAAGACCTCGTTGTAGGAGTTTAGTTCCTCAAGGACAACGATGTAGGGGGTCAACCATGATGCTCGGTGACAAGAATCTCACAGCGATCGAGTGCTATAGATTTTTTGATTACAGATACTGGTGTTTATATCTGCCCATACCGAGTTGTTAGAGCCTATTCGCACATATTCTCTTGTTAAAGCTGTTTAGAATGTGTCATATGCCTTCGTAGATATGACGTTGACCTTTATATTGAGTGAAGAGGTTTCACACGGCACAAAATGTGAGAGCAATGACGTAGGTTCAAGGTAATGGTATGAAAGGTGACTCCTGAAACTCCTGGGGAGTTGGATGTTCCGTATTTTTCCCTCCAATCATAGATCGAATGCGGAATTCAATAGATATGTTCCGCTCCTTTTTCCGTTTCTCCACAAATTCTGTTTGCAGACCTTGTGGGGTAATGGAGAAATTATTAAAAGCGACAAGAAGATTTTTACCGCATAACAATAGCCGTTCGAGGTGGAAAAACTACATATTCCGTAGATGCAAGATATTCCTCTCCGCACTGCATCATTTTAAAACCATCCTATTTTATTCATTAAAGTCCTCTGCCCAATATTCACCCTCTTCAGAGATCAGCTTCGTTCAGGCTTACGTCCGTAAGCCCTTCTTCTACATTTGAATATCTTCCATTAACGATCGAAAGAGGGAAAAGGCGCGGGGGTCTCTCATATCGATTGCCGTAGAAGAGATATCAGATACCATGTACCGTATACTTTCACAGGACCTACATGTGCATCAACCTATTTGCAATACAAATATCTTCCTGCAAATTAATATTTACCAGGCAGCAATTCCAGGATAGGGATTATTTCTGTTAAATAAATCATATATACCTGAAATTACCTAACACTTCAACATTTCTGAAACTTAGTTGGACATTTATTTCAAGAGGCAATATCAGAATGAAATACCCTTTACTTCAAGATTAAAGGCACTTTGAAGTGACATGTAATTTGGAACAGCAGTTAATCACTTAAAGTTCTAGCTCTAGCAAACCATAAGAGTATGCAAAGTTAAACTTAGATAGCTAAGACTTTGAAGCTAGCCCATCTTTGACCTGCTAAGTGCTTAGGTTCTTTCAACAGCAGATACCCAGGGTGTTGTTTTCACAAATGTAACAAATTTCAAATTAATAAGCATATCTATATACATATATATTTGTAAACCAACGGTTTCCAATAATAGACCACAGGTGCTCTAAAATACGAAGTCAGACTAAACTGATCTTAACAGTCTTTTAGCGCATCAGCTACGCATTTTCTCTTTGACGTCTTGGTTGAACCAAAAGATCATGGCTTTTTGGAGTTCGGTTGACTTGCAAATATATTTTAATTTAAAAAAGAAGGGGTTTGAAAAGTATTCCGTCCATATATACTGTGTCGTGAGTCGAATGTCAGATACCCAGGTCAAACATTTTGTAGCTACCAAACATCATTTAGGCAAGACACTTACCTGGCGGCCAATCCTCTGTCAACAACATGCATAAAACAATGTTTATGTACAGTGGCTAATGGAAAACATTACTTTTTGAGACTAAGGTTCTATTACTAGACCGCTGTGAATGGTGCAATCTCTTTTAGACATCTTCTGAAGAAGAGTTCGAATGAGTTGCATAGTTGAGCTCTTTATCTTAAACAATGAAAATAATATTTACTGATCCTGTTGGTTTGCTAACTTAACTGTACTACATATTGATCCCGCCAAGAAGAAGAAAACACTTTACAATAGTACTCGGACACCAAATGTGCAATGGGGAGATCTCTTATTCCCACCACTAGTAATTGAATTCCCTTTCTTGGAGGTGATGCAGTCCAGCCAAGAACCAGAGGCTTACCTGAAATCTTGGTCTGGGCAACTGTTAATGGAGTATACGCGAAAACGTTGCACGGTAGGGGCTGTATTCCAAAGAAAAATCCGAAAAGTTGGAGAAAGAACATCGGAAGAGGAGCACATTATTAACCATCTTTCCATATTTCACATGCACTCAATACTGAGCTCGGTTGAACTCAGGGAAGCCTCTCTAGCTAGATATGATGTCTCGAGCATTTAAAATCTATGTGAATATATACCTTAATTAAGAAATAAGAGCACAATGTCCCGCAAATTGTGTTTTGGACATCTACAACGGAGTGCTGTTAATTAAAGTGCTTAAAGCTATTAGATGTTTGAATATAGCTTAAACGGTCATCCTTGAACCATGAGCACAGTTTCTGTTACCCCCGCCCGGTTTGTAACTTAATATGAAGCAATTTTTTTCTCCAGTCATTCTCCAGCTTTTCAGACAATAGAAAAACCTCCACCGGAAGAATTGATTTTTCTTACGAATTCATCAACAATGCCAAGGACAATGCCGACCGTCTGCATTACTGGGATATACACGGTCCAAGATATTTATGGATTAAAGTTATTCCTTGTTGCATAAGTGGCAACTTTTCTAATATAATTGTATGTGTTTTGGAAATCAGCATATATTTCCCTTTGGCTTAAATACCGACCTATTTTCTCAATTTTATCTTAGCTTACGTTTCCTTTTCTCGATATAAATAGAATTTCCTTTTCACTATCATTGGATGTCTATTTCATTTACCTATTTGTTAACTGTAGATAATTTCCAAAGCTAAATTTACTGCTATAAATTTATAATTACAAAATGGCCGGTGGTGGTGTTACAGCAGTCGCTGGTACCTCAGACATTAACAGAATCGAAGCTCCATTAACCGTGAAAGCCTATGCTATGTGCTGTTTTGGTGCTGTTGGTGGTCTTTTCTTCGGTTACGATTCTGGTTACATTTCTGGTGTTATGGCCATGGACTACTTCATTCACGAGTTTACCAATAAAGATAAATTAACCACTCCTGCAGATGAATTTGTTCTAGCTGCTTGGCAAAAATCTTTAATTACATCTATTCTATCTGCTGGTACCTTCTTTGGTGCTATTTTGGCTGGTGATCTTGCTGATATGTTTGGTAGAAGAACCATTATCATTTCCGGTTGTGGAGTCTTTCTTGTCGGTGTCTGTTTACAAACTGCATCCTCTACTATCGCCTTATTGGTTGTCGGTAGAATTATTGCTGGCTTTGGGGTTGGCTTTGTTTCCGCTATTATTATCTTGTACATGTCTGAAATCTCTCCAAGAAAAGTTAGAGGTGCTATAGTTTCTGGTTACCAATTCTGTGTCACTATTGGATTGTTGATGTCTTCTTGTATTGATTATGGAACCAAAAACAGAACCGACTCAGGTTCATACAGAATTCCAATTGCACTTCAAATGCTATGGGCTCTCATATTAGGTATTGGTTTATTCTTCTTACCAGAATCTCCTAGATATTTCGTCAAGAAAGGTGACATTGAAAAGGCTACCAATGTCTTATCCAGATTAAGAGGTCAACCAGAACACAGTGATTATATTCAAGATGAATTAGCTGAGATTATTGCTAACCACGAATACGAGCTATCGTTAATTCCAACTCAAAACTATTTCCAATCATGGGCCTCGTGTTTCTCTGGTGGACTCAGAAACCCATCATCTAACTTAAGAAGAACCATTTTAGGTACCTCTTTACAGATGATGCAGCAATGGACAGGTATTAACTTCATCTTCTACTTTGGTACTACTTTCTTCAAGCAATTAGGGACTATTAAAAACGAATTCTTGACTTCCATTATTGCTAATATTGTCAATACTGTTGCTACTCCTATCTCTTTCTGGTCTATAGAAAGATTTGGTCGTCGTCCACTATTGGTCTGGGGTGCTTTTTGTATGGTTATCTGTGAATTTATTGTTGCTATTGTTGGTGTAACTGATGGCCAGAACCCAAAGGCTGTCTCTGCCATGATTTCCTTCATCTGTATCTACGTTTTCTTCTTCGCTATTACTTGGGGTCCAGGTGCTTGGGTTTTAATTGGAGAAATCTTCCCGCTACCAATCAGATCCAGAGGTGTTGGCTTATCCACTGCTTCCAACTGGCTGTGGAACTGTATCATTGCAGTCATTACTCCATACATGGTTGACACTGATAAGGGTAACTTAGGTTCTAAGGTGTTCTTCATTTGGGGTTCCTTATGTGCTTGCTGTTTTGTGTACGCTTATTTGTTGATTCCAGAAACCAAGGGTTTGACTTTAGAACAAGTTGACAGAATGTTGGAAGAAACCACTCCAATGACTTCTGCTAAATGGAAGCCACATTCCACTTTCGCTGCTGATTTAGGGTTAGCTTCTGGAGAAAAGGCTACTGATAAAGAGTTCAAGGAAGAGACTTCCGTTACGGAATCAGTTTAGCTTGTCTAAACTGGAACTATTTATTTTGTTTTTTTTAAATTATTAAGCTTTTGCTCAAAAAAGGTACACAATTTTCTCCGTTTTTTCTCTATAGTTTATTATGATTATGCCTCTTTATTTGGTATAACGAGCAATTGTTTTTTCAGATAATATGTGATATATTCAGTAACCTGAACTACTATACTTTGTGTATAATTGGGCTGTATTTTGTAGTAGCTCGACTATGTTCTTGGTATACGGTTAGAAGGTCTTTCGCCTAAACACTTGTTGCTTCACTGAATATGGCCTGGCTAAACTAAAAGGTAAAAGGACTATAAAAGGTGTACATACGGAATTCATACTTCCTTCTAAATAGACAAAGATCTCTTTACCAAAAGGTGGTTTGTGTTGTGATATTATCTGTGTGACACAAAATTGCCTATGCCATATGAGGCGCAAGTGGCGGGTTGAGCGTACAGATTGAATCTCTGAAGTTAGTCTTCCAGAGCTACACTGTACTTGAAGGTATATAAGTTGATAAGAGTATTCTTACTCTGAGACTTTATATACCATATAGTTTTTTATGTCCGTCTTGTTGTTCTCTTCTCTCTCTAATCAAGTATATAGGTGTTCACTATTGAATAAGAATTATACATTTTTCTATTAGAGTATAGAACCTTGTTAGTGGTTCATCATAGACAATTAATTAGTTTATAGTCATTTGGGATATCCATCTAAGTAGTCTCCCTCTTTAACATTGACTTCCTACAAGATATAATGACAATCCGCTTTACATATCTCAACAGTTTGGACGTAAAGGTTTATTGGCAAACCTTTACACAGATCATTCATCCCAGTGTATTGCGTAATCTTCCTTAATGGTAATATAAGTCAACTCAACTCAATTACATAACCCCTAAGCGAAAGCTTTACTACAAGACAGTAACTGTCACACGAGCTTATAAAGTCCGACAGGCTAATTTAGTACACATACTAGGTACTGCTACTACGGCTTTCAAGAAGCAAACTCAGCCTTGATACAGTCGTATAGATTCACTGTAAACAGGAGAGAAGAGTGGAATTGTTTCACGGTGCTTTCAAAAACAGGTACATTTAAATGGGAGATATTAACGGGATAATTCTGTGACTGGAGCGTTGGTTGATTCTTGATCGTATGATAACATAATCGATTTTTTAGTTTAATTTAAGTAGTTAATAATAGGTATATTTATTGTATATAATACTATAAATTTCCTCACACCTTATTCAATAAATATCATGAAATAAGATAATAATAATTGTAGGAATAATCAACCATTTATATACTCATATTGTAATAGAGATTATGACATTACTCTGATTACTAAGCCGCTTACCCTACCTTAGTCTCATCGCCGAGAAAGTACTTCTCGACATCTTTTCCAATAACCTGGAAGGTTTTTGGTCTATATTAATTATGTATTTCTTTCCTTTACGTACGTTAGTTAGTTACCTTTTTACCTTCTAGGAAGATCAGTCTTCTGAGAAGTTATACCCTCGCTTAAAGATACACATTTAAGCCGTATAATGGAATTAAGACTCGCCACTACTCACTATACAACCAAAGTAGTGTAGCTAACTTTTACACATATGTTAATTTATTGATTAAATTACATAGTATGTTTAATTCTTACATGTCTTTCAATCATGGAATCTAATCATTGATACGTCCAAGTTGTATTATATAAACAATATAACAATTATTCTTATCGTTTCACAATTATTGGAATTACTCAACAACAATCATATTGGTCATAAATAGTGTTTCAACTGTTCATTAAAGTGTTTCATTCATGTTAGAAAAAAGGTAATTTAATATCTTGTTCCAAAATTGTTCCTAGATGGTCGTGTAAATATAATCTAATTATCTGAAATATACATTAGATCCGACAGACATGTTTATATTCTCCCACACACGACTAACAAAACTAAATTGGAAATCGCGTTCGCTCATTTTTCTGTTTTTGTTTGCTTTGTTTGTTCAAGACTAAGAAAACTCAGCTATTTATTTGCCTACATGCTCACCTGATAAACTGTAAAACACGTCACCTGTGACGACCAAACAAAACCTCAGATGATCCCCTATTTGATAGATAAAAACCCTTAAACATGAATATAATTTGGGCCTTCGAATGAACAACTACAACCGTCATAGTTTATCATTACTGGTCATTAATCCCCTCTAAGATTATGTTAGAATATATTGAATACAATTTCGAAGGTAATAATGAACATTGACAAGTCGCAAGAAATATCTTCTAGCTTCACCACCACCAACACTTAGTCTCTCCCATCATAGCTGCAGTGTGATGTATTGTTGAATTCTTCATTCTGCCTTAAAAGCACCTCCAGGACCTCATCAGCCAAAGCAAACAAACAATTAATGCCCGATCCTGCAAAAAGATGTGTCCCATATAATGTTTTTTCGGCAGTGCCTGTCTTTTGTCGAGTCCAGTCGAGTCGATCTCAACGTCGATCCCATGGCAAGAATGCCCAAGTCAACAGTTCGCTTGCATTCAGATCCCTCTTATACTATTCCCCAAAATAGAGAGTACTTTAATCTCAAAATAACCACACCCTTATTCACTATCTTCCTTTTCCCCTTTAATCCACTTATATTATATCATTTACTTAACTTTTATTTAACTTCACCTAATAAAACTCAGCATGCCTTCGACACAACTTACCTTCCATCTACAAAAGTAAACTTCTCAACACATTACATATACCTCATGTTAAATCCTCTGGTAGTCATTCCAAAGCTTTAGTTAATTTCAATATTGATCTCAGTGTTGGGGAGTATCTTGCCCTTCAATATTGTTGACATTCAGACTTTTTGGATGATTTGAATCAAATACCGAAACAAATTTCTAAGAGTAGCTTGAACATCGTTCAAATTATGGATAAATCTTTAAGATCTTTAATCAACACTATTGATCAAGCATTGCTGAGAGGTTTAAATGAAATTTCAGTCGTTACTTAAAATCATTTAAGTCCATTCAAAGCATTAAGTCTTGAAATTTAAGACAATGGTTTTGCAAACTTATATATTCGGTGTTCAATTCAACCCAATTCAAATTTAAGGACTAGATGAATCTAACGGTTAGAATCTTGACTGTTGTTTTATCAAAGCTTGAAATGCAAAACAAACAGATAATAGTGCTGAACGATCAAGTAAAGTCAAAAGAATCTGAAAGAACCAAATTTTTGTTGATTTTAACAAAGTATTAAATGTTGTCATTGAAGCTGAAAAGAATTGTCAAATTAGCCCGGTTAGCCTATCTCAAGAGAATAGTCTAACAGTGTTAGATCAAAGTAAAGAAGAAAAATCAGCAGCCTTACAAATGAAATAGTTTCCAAAAATTATAGTACTTTGGAAAGTTTACGAAGTGAAATAATGAATTTACAACAATAGCAAGACAACTCAATCAATAGCCTCGCTGAAAGCTAGGCAAGCGTTGAACTACTATTTGATAGAGATGAAAAAGTGGTTTATAATGAATTGCTCAATGTTTTGAAAACTCAATTCGTCGATTAAGATGGATTGAACTTAAGCAATATCGATGAATTACCGAATAAACTTTCAAATAGCTTGCAGCTTTGGGATTCTTATAGTGATAATTGAAGCTTGAAACTATCGACACTATTTCTAAACCAACGGAAATATTGCAAGATCTAAAAACTGAAACAGTTAGTGAACTCAAAGAATTTCATTGACACTCTAAAATGATAAAAGATGATTTAGTAGATGAAATCAATACGATTAAACCCATAATTTATTCAGATGCTTCAAAACCTTTAGAGACTTTAACAAAGTTGAACCATTCAATCGACGTTAGTTTCAAACTATTGAATGAACTAAATCAAAATTCCAAAAATCTACCGAGTTTCAACTACCCAAACTGATCATTGGCAACAGTTCCTTTACCTTCAACAGACAAGCTAGTAAAAACAAGACTTTTCGAAGGTAAGGCAAAGCTTGAATCATCAAACTGTGATTTTTCTCTAGCTTTAAGCCAAGACCAACAACTACTATTATCTTCATCATTTTCAAGGAACATTGCAACTATAAGTAACGGTGATAAGGAATCCCAAATTTCTATTATTACAATTTCTGTTCCTGATAAACAAGTGTCACCCATGCAAAAATTGAAATGTGGGAAAAATGTTCCATTGTCGTCTTCATTCGCTCCACCTTCATTTCCTTGAAATTTCAACGCCTCAAGGCAAATTAATAGATAATGATAATAAAGTATTTTTTTACCTTTGGTTAACTTTTTGTATATCATATTACAACTACGCATTATGTATTGTTCGAATTAATATTAAAAAAAACAGCGTCAGACAAGCAGAGCTGCATAAAAGGACTAAAAACATGTCCAACTAAGTGCAAGGACAGAACAATAGTGGGCAAAAAGCTCAGCTGAGCTCAAGAACAACTTTACCCTTTGCTTTACCCTTCGAAACTTTTTCCAAACCTTTTGAAAATTCAGTCTCGAAATCAAAAGTTGAATCAATTGGAATTTGAAATTTGTTTTCACTCCATAATTTATCAATTATAACGTTCCATTCAGAACCAGGACTGAGACCCTTAACAATAATGTCAAATTTAGACCAACCTAACTTTGATTTCAAATATGTTTTAAAAAAACTCCATTTTGGAAGCGCTGAAGAAATAGTTGGATTATCATAGTCACAAGTTGAAGAACCTGCAACTTGGATAAACTTGCCGCCTTGTTTCTTACTTTTCAAAATTGAGTCCAAGTTTTTCAAAACTGATGAATCCCTACAAGTATCAAAAATTAAGTCAAACTTACCGATTTCTTTAACGGTTTCTAAAATTGAATTTACTTCACTAGTTTCGCCTTTGGTGTAATCAACGTACTTATCAGCCCCAAATTCGAGGGCACGTTTTGATGAAACCTCAGAGCATGTAACAACAACATTCTTAGCACCATAATAATGTTTAGCAAACTGTAAACCGAATAATCCAACAGAAGTACCACCTCCTAGGATCAAAACATTTGAATCTGAGTTCAAATTACCGTGGGCAGTGACTAATTGGTAAGCTGTTCCTGCAGCAATCGGTAAAGCTGCTGCCTGAATAAATGACATTTTTTCAGGAATTTTACTAAATAGAAGGGCTTTGGTTGGATCAAGGATCAAATAATCTTGGAACGAATTCTTCAATGAGAATGGTTTTATGTTAGAACCAAAAACTTCATCACCTGTCTGGATATCTTTAACTTCAGACCCAACTTGTAGAACAACCCCTGAGAAGTCTCCTCCCATCCCTTTAACAGAATTTCCTTTGATATATTTTGGTGCAAATTTGTAAAATAAAATATCGATAGGATTAATTGACACTGCCTTGGTCTTAATTAATATTTCGGTTGGTTTAACTAGTGTACCATTTTTGGATTCAACTGGACGTTCAATTTCAGTGAGAGAGACAGGTAAACTGTAATTTGTGAAAGTAAGTCCTTTGACTTTGATTTTGTTGTCTGATGTGACAATTGGTAATTCTGGTAAATTCGGCATTGGTCGGTGGTTATTTATTATTTTTCTTATTATTTTTTTTGTCCCGTTAATTTGATGAGAACCCAGAAGGGGTAAAGCGGGCTTTAAGTAGCTCCTTCCTCACCCGAAGGCAAATTTCATAGAAAGAACTAGAAACAAAGCGCGGAAAAAAAAGAATAAAGAATCAACCCATTTGTAATCAGAAGTGTACAAACCAGAAAGTAATCAACTGATCAAAATGTTAATACTTACTGAAACTATGTTATAGATGATGATAGAATAGACACACTGTGGATACACAGAAAATGGTATGCAAGCAATCGACGATAATCAAACAATCCCCTTGAAAACTACCATTCAACATTTCACCCATAATCAAAATTTAGAATTTAAGGGTCAAAAGGGTTTTTGAAGGAATATCAATTGACTGAAAACTGACAACATCAATTCTTCTCACCACAATAGAGCAAGGCTATCAACGGTTTGCAGAAATTAATTTGATTGGATTAACACCTTATCTAAATGAGGTCAAATACTCCAAAGATTTTTTAAAAAATATCCCAAGTTTAGATTTTATGTACACTATAGCATAAGAAGTATACTATTGAGCTTACCGAGACATTACCGAGAACCTACCGAGAACTTACCGAGAACAAAAATTGAAAATTGATGATAATGACAAGAATTTATTAACGAGATTGTATAACGACAAAACTTACCAACGAATAACAAATGCTTCGACTTTGGAGAATAGCACATACTGTCAATTAATAATCAATGGTAATGATAGATCAATTAGATCTAAGAGCTTAAATTCAATATTACAATTTAAGATATTCAAACTCATCATCTATAGGAAAGTTGATCAAGATATTGATATTCTCCAGATATTCAACTTTATCGTCCAAGTCATAGCTGTTGTTGTAATCGAACAAGCATGAAATTTATGACTACAGTTTTTAGTATACGGAAGAAAAGAAAGAAACAGAATGGTAACGGAGTGACAGACAAAAGTAAGAGTATGGCAGCACGTCTTTATACCTAGTCCAGTGGACGATAAAAGGAAAACACATGCTGGAAAGCGATGGCAATACGACAATGAAATATAAAACATGCTTGGACGATGTTGTTCGGTTGTGAAGAATGCAAGAATTTCTGTCTTCTTGATTTGCTGCAGAATGCTGTCGATATTGGGGTTGTTAGGTTCTTGTCAATCACCCTTTATTAGTCAATAAATAGTACAAATTCACACAACAACAGTTTGTTTGTAGTCCAAATATATGCCACAATCAACGAACCTGAGTCAACGAATATGTCACAACAGCGTTTCCAACAACCTTGTCATCGGTTGTTGATCACATCTGCAGAATTTTCATTGCGGTTGAAAGAACTTCGAAGTAGCTGAATTGTTTGTTCCATTCAATTGTATCAGCATTGCGGGGGTCTTAATAACATCTCTCAACTGTGTCAACTTGTATTGTTAAGAATGTTCAACTGTATCATTGATATAGTTCTAAATTGCTCAACTGTATCATGTTTTAACAAAACTTTTCAATTGTATCAGCTGTTTTGTAGCTACGACATCTCTCAACTCAACCAAGATTGTTGTATAGTCAACGACTTTCACTTGTTTCATTGATGTATTTTGACAATGTCCTATCATTTCTGTAGTTATATTGAAATGTACAACAGTGCAAAACACCGTTTCAATTATCGCTGTAGATATGGCTTTTCACAATATCATATTTTCGATTGAATAGATATCATTGCAGATATACCTCTGTGAAAGTGTACTATTACCTTTGGTTGTATAGTCAGTAGTAGCTGGTCTTGAGTTTTGAATAGTATACGGCTTAAAGATGTGCTTTAAGCGAGAAGTATGTTTCCCCAGAAGACTGCCTCTTCTTAGAAGGTAAAAAGGTAACTAACTAACGTACGTAAGATAAGAAATACATAATTAAATAGACCAAGAACCCTTCGGGTTATTGAGGAGAACCTCGAGACGGCTCTTCTCGAGTGTGAGTATTAGGTAGGGTAAACTACTAAAGGGAAAAACGGCTTAGTAATCAGAGTAATATCGTGATCTCTATTACAACCTCCCAATGTTGAGTAAATCTTTGATAGAAAGCACTTTGGAAGCTGGATTGCAGTTCAAAGCGTTCAACATTAATGAGACATTTTAATTGCTATAATTGACTTCTTCAACCTCATCTTCCATCTTTCTGGGACTTCAAATTGTAAGAAACTACTCAACCCAATATTGGAAGTACCTGACAATGATCGGGCAGTACTTGTCGGATCAAACTTCCACCATCCCTCTTTTCTCTGTTTTGAGCCGAACACTACTGCTACGCTCAAAGTCACGCGACCATGACACAAGGTTTGTCGTATTTACTTCTTCCCCTCCTATCTCCCAACTTTGTATCACCACTTCCCACATTTACTACTTTATATGCAATAAGGGCCTTGGATTTATTGCTGCAACCAGTTTCCTGTCCGACACTTCCACTTTTCAACTCAATGATTTTGTTATACTAGTACAGATCAACACTTTCAAAAAAATGCTATAAACCTAAAACGGCAGTTTTCATCTGACTCTAGAAAGACACTAAAAATACAGTAAAAGAAATTTCGAATGCCTCACTGTGGTTTCGTTAGTCATGAAAACACCTTCTAGCTTCACCACTACCTAGGCTTGGTTGCTGCCGCACCACTAAAGTGTATTGTTGCATTCTTCTTTGCTTCCCAAAGAACCACCTTACCTTGACTACCTCAGCAACCAACAGAAGCCAATGAACGTCCAATGAGGCAAAATAGTGCCTCAGACAATCCTTACGGGGTTGTGCCTTTACGTCCTCAACTTTTTCCAGGGCTGTGCTATCTATGGTAGACCCTTTTCGAACGATGTGTGCCAGTACTATAATACGCAGAACAATAGCTTTAGGGTATATCTCAACAGCTGCTACTCCAAACTAGCTCTAATCTGGAATATAAACATGTTGATGAGGTATGAACGGTACCAGTACCACCTACTTTGTAGCTAGCTTGTGAGAGACTACAGGAGGCCTCACACGTAAGAAGCTGAAAAATCGCTCACCTGATGAACAGGTAAAATTACGTGCAAGGCTTAAGCTAAACGGCTAGCTACACCCGATAGTCTTGCCTAACCTCGCTCAATCGTCGAAAGAAAGCCGCAGAATCTACAGCCCAGAGCCAGAGATTTGCCGAGATGCAGTGGTCCTGCAGTCGCAATCGAAGTGAGGGTTTTGTGTCAAGATCTGGTTATAATTAGATTAGCTATAACAATAGAATATATTTTCTCTACCCTTCCAAGTGGAAGTACTATTATATAAAAGAGAAAGCAATAAACTGGGTTATATACCAGAATGTAGGAGTGGTGAAGCAGCGAACTAGATTATGGTGTGACGTGTCCTATATGACTCTGTCTATGTGATTACCTAATCTATATCCCGCATATCCCGAGGACCTAATCCTACCACTTTGCCCCGCCGGCATATACTGCCATGAGGGGTGAAAACAAGCTTTCTCCACGGAAAAACCACCCAAAAAGGCAAAAACACGCCAAGTCGAAATGAAATTTTCATCCTGTTACCCATTACAAGTGGCCACTGGTATGGTATTGTTTGCAAACCACGAGTTTCACATTGCAGGATACAGGTCACACAATTACTGACGCACCCCAGCAATTAATCCCAGATTGATTGTTCCCCAGGTCGAGGTTGTAACTTAAATATTATACCTTCTCCGGCAGCTCAAAAACTAGAGCTATTTATATAAACAAGAACGATCCCTAAATTTGTTTCCCTTTGTTAAATATAATGAAAAAGGCATCAAAGTTTGAATTCAGAAAAACTATAATATAATAAACTTCGAGTATTGTTGAAAATGTCTTCCTCTGTGCCACAAAACGATTCTATACCTGAGGATGTCAGACCTTCTGTTGTTGATGAAACTCTGTTTGATACCTCAGCTGAAGCCTTAAAGCTTTCGGCTATGAGACAAACTGCGGACAAGCAACTATCGAAATGGCAAACCATGAAAAAATACCCATACGCCACTTACTGCTGTTTCGTTATCGTTTGGATGTTTATTCTATGTTCCTTCGAAAATCAAGCCGGTTCTGTTGTTGTTAGTATTCCTGTTTTCCGTGAAGATTTCGGTCATGCTTTCACTGATGAACAAGGTGCCATTTCATACGTCATTGAAACCAAGTGGCAGTCCGCTTTTTCTGGTGTGCCTATTGCAGCTGCTGTTGCGGGCCAATATTTTGGTTCCATTTTGACTGACAGATTTGGTAAGAAATGGTTTATGATATGTACTGTTGCTGTCTCTTGTGCCTTTGTTGGTATTGAATTTGCAGCTACTAATGTTAGAACTTTCTTGGCCGGTAAGACCATGAATGGTTTTGTCATTGGTGCTTTACAAACTGTTGGTGTTGCATACGTCGCCGAAGTTGCTCCTTTAAACATTAGAGGTATCGTTACTTCAGTTTGTAACGTTTCTTTCTCTATCGGACCTTTGATTTGTTATTGTATAAATTACGGTATGGCAGATTCAGTTTCTTCATGGGCTTACAAGTCGATTTTTGCTGCTCAATGGGGTTTTGCCGCTGTTTCATTGGTGTTACTTTTCTTTATTACTGAGTCTCCATGGTACTACATTTTAAGACAACAACCTGAAAGGGCTGAAGATTGCTACAGAAAACTATTGAAGGACCCTGTGGCTGCCAACGAACAGTTTACCGTCGCTATGGTCACTATTAACGAAAGCAAGGAGTTGGAAGAAGGTTCGTCCTTTATCGATTGTTTCAAGAAGAAAGATCGTATGAGAACTCTTATTTCTTCTATGCCTTTCTTTGCTCAGTCTATGTCCGGTATATATTTCACTATCAATTTCACAAGTTACTACTTTCAACTTGCCGGTTACGATACTAAAGAATCTTTCCGTCTTACTATTGGTGCTCAGACCTGCTCTATTGGTGGTAACATGGCTGCCTGGTTCGTCGTTGATAGATTCGGTAGAAGAACAAATTTGTTGTGGGGTTTGACCGCACTATGTGTCACAAATATTATTATTGGTGGTGCTGGTACTAGCAAAGCCGACTCTGCTGTTACGGCTACCGTTGCATTTATGGTTATGTATGGTTTCTGGTACAATTTAGGTCTAGGTACTGTTGCATACCCTGTTGTTTCTGAAAATCCAAGAAGTTCTTTAAGAACCAAGACTATTGCCGTTGCTATAGCTTTGAATAATGTGTTCGGTATGATGTGGTCCTTCGTTTTACCATATATTTTCAACCCAGATAGAGCTAATTGGGGTGCTAAAACTATGTTTATCTTTGCTGGTACTACTGCTTTGCTAGCTACTTACACATTCTTTTTCCAAACAGAAACCGCAAACAGATCATTCGAAGAAATTGACGAAATGTACGACAATCACGTTCCATACAGAAAGTTTAAGGAGTATGAAACTACTGTTGAAAGATTGGGTAGGGAACAAATGGATATTACTAGGGATGAAAAAATACAATCAGTTGAACATCTTGAAGACTTGGAAAGTTTAAGAAACCAGATCACAGATCTAACCAATTAGTCGTTAATGTTTGGGGCTCCAATTTTTTCAATTGCTTTTATGGCTTTGTGATTTTTATATACTAAATATTTTCTTTAATAACAAACAGAATTTCTTCTAAGTACTGGTTGGCGTTTTTCGCCAATTGTAAACTTCAACAACGTTCAGGAGATAGTTTAACAATCACCTTATTAAGCCGTATGACAGCACCTAACTGATGCTACTACCTATTACTGTTTTCCTGACCTAGACAAGCAGTATTCGTATGCAAAAATTACAAAAAAAAGCTGCAGTTTGGGGGACTTGGCAACTTCTGATTCCGACTATTTTGCTCGAGCACACCAAATAAACCATCCCCGAAGTCGACCTATAGACCCCTTGGTTCGTCACCTATTGGTAAAGATCTGCTCAATTCCCGGTATGGTGGAACGTTTTTTCCAGGCATCCTCATCTGCCAACGTTCATGACCTCAAAAGTGCCGTTGCTCCAGCTTATTTCTTCCCAATCGGGGGTATCTTCTTTCCGTTCCTCGTCCGTGAACCCACCCCAATCTGGTAATTTCTAGCTAATTAAATCTCTTACCGCGCCCGTTTCTGCTTGCCTCACTTTTTGTCACTTTTTGCGGAGTTGTTTTGTGGGGAAATGGACCTTCCGGGGCTCTACCACCGATCAACGGGCATAAATGTGTCCTTCCACTATAAAGATGTCCAGATATCATTTTTTTTAAATTTTTCTGCTAAGCCGACAAACTTTGGTGAAAA
>JAHDIT010000131.1:0-34881 GCA_019232045.1 Ogataea degrootiae
AAAGAGGATCTGATCCCAAAAGTGGAGTAATCGAAAATAGGACGATCAAAAGAGGAGTAGATAAAAGAGGGGTAAAAGGGCAGTGGAAATAGGGTAAATAAGTAATAAGAAATAAGGAGTAGAAAGTAAGTCAAATACCTTACAAGCAACAAGTAAGCACTGTGGCGCAGTGGAAGCGCGCAGGGCTCATAACCCTGATGTCGTTGGATCGAAACCAACCAGTGCTAATTTTTTATTTCTCTTCTGTAATTAAAAAACACGCGTCTTTTCAAGAACGACTTGTAGAGAAATTCAAACTCAATTTGCTCGATTAAAATGATAAAATAAAAGACAAATTAAATCAATCTCCATTTTTGATTCAAAAAGATCGTCTTTTTTACCTCTTCTTTCTATTGTAATTGACAAGATACCAAATATCAGATATACACATATCTTTATACGCAGATGTCAGAAGTTACCTCTCCAACTCCGATACTAAGTGCAGGGGTTTCAATAGAATCAACCCCCGTTCCTACAAATGGAAAAAAGCAAAGCTATGATTTATCATCTTTCCCTGGATACAACAATCAATTTACTCCAGAACAGAGACGAAAGGTTTATTTCGTTGATGATGAAAAACAATATTTCGATCCACAAGAAACAGCAAAAAGATTCAAGCATTTATTGGGATTGACAGAATTATTTAAGTATTTCATTGATTCAAAAGCTTCTAAAGATTCAAAATTTCAACAAGTTTTAGATATCTTGGACGAGGAAAGTAACGATAACAATTCTAAGAAAAGAAGAAAAACTGAAAAGGAAGAAGATGCTGAATTACTACAAGATGAAGAATCAGATGAAAAAGATCAGCTTTTTGAGTTTACTGAAAGTCCTGGATATATTAATGGTAAACTAAGACCATATCAAATTCTTGGATTAAATTGGCTTGTTGCTTTGAATCAAAACAATTTGTCAGGTATTTTAGCGGATGAAATGGGTTTAGGAAAGACTTTACAAACTATCGCATTTTTAGGTTATCTAAGATACATCAAATGTACGCAAGGCCCATATTTAGTAATTGTTCCAAAATCAACTTTGGAAAATTGGCAAAGAGAGTTCTCTAAATGGACACCTGAAGTTAATACATGTGTTTTAACTGGTGACCAAACCCAAAGAAATGAAATTATCAAGAACAAATTGAGAACTTGTGATTTTGATGTTTTAATTTCTTCTTATGAAATAGTTATTAGAGAGAAGGCAATTTTGAAAAAGTTCGACTGGGAATATATTATTGTTGATGAGGCTCATAGACTAAAAAATGAAGACTCTTTACTAGCTCAAATTATTAGAACTTTCCATTCCAAAAATAGGTTATTGATCACTGGTACTCCACTACAAAACAATTTACATGAATTGTGGGCTCTATTGAATTTCCTACTACCAGATATTTTCTCAGATTCTGAAACTTTTGACGAATGGTTTTCTTCTTCTAATTCCAATTCTACCAACGCAGACGATAAAGATGATACAATTGTTCAGCAATTGCATAAAGTTTTACAACCATTTTTAATTAGACGTATTAAATCTGATGTTGAAAAATCTTTGTTGCCAAAACAAGAACTGAATTTATACGTTGGTATGACAGATATGCAAAAAAAATGGTACCAAAAATTATTAGAGAAAGATATTGACGCAATCAATGGTGCAAGCGGTTCCAAAACTCGATTGTTGAATATTGTTATGCAATTAAGAAAATGCTGTAACCATCCATATTTATTCGAAGGTGCAGAACCTGGTCCACCTTTTACCACTGATGAGCACCTAGTATTCAATTCTCAGAAAATGAAAGTTTTAGACAAATTATTGAAAAGGCTGAGAGAACAGGGTTCAAGAGTTTTGATTTTCTCACAAATGAGCAGAATGTTGGATATTCTAGAAGATTATTGTATTTTTAGAGAATATGAATATTGCAGAATTGATGGTCAAACTGATCATCTTGATAGAATAAAAGCAATTGATGATTATAATGAGCCTAATTCCAAAAAGTTTATATTTTTGTTGACTACAAGAGCGGGTGGTTTAGGTATCAATTTAACAACTGCCGATACTGTCTTTTTGTTTGATTCAGATTGGAATCCACAGGCTGATTTACAGGCAATGGATAGAGCACATAGAATTGGGCAAACTAAGCAAGTCAAAGTTTTCAGATTTGTCACACAGAATGCAATCGAAGAAAAAGTTCTTGAAAGGGCTTCTCAAAAGTTAAGATTGGATCAATTGGTTATTCAGCAAGGTAGACAAACTTCAATCGATTCTAAGAACAAAGCTGCCAATAATAAGCAAGAATTATTGAATATGATTCAATATGGTGCCGCTGAAATGTTGAACAGTAATAATGGCACTGGGGACGGCTCTGGTGAAATGAATGATGATGAAATTGATAAAATTTTACAGGATTCAGAGCAAAAGACAAAAGAGTTAACTGCAAAGTATTCTTCATTAGGTTTAGATGATTTACAAAATTTCACAACATCTTCAGAGTCAGTTTATGAATGGGATGGTAAAAATTTCCAAAAAAAGATGGTAAACAAGCTAGGTGCTAATGGTGCTAACATTATTCAATGGATTAATCCTGCCAAAAGAGAAAGAAAAGAAAATTATTCAATCGATGGATACTATAGAGACGTTTTGAATACAGGTGGTAGACCGCCATCGAATACAGTCAAAGGTCCCAAGGCACCAAAACAACTATCTATTTATGATCATCAATTTTATCCACAAAAATTAATTGAATTGTATGATTTAGAAAAAAGTTATTACAAGAAACACAACAAACAGCATGCAGAATTAGTTAGTGGACCAGCAGAAACTTTGAAAATACGTGAATTGAATCAAAAATTGGAACAAGCTGAGATTGATAATTCAAGACAATTAACAAAAGATGAAGAAGATTTGAAGACTGAGCTCATTGAACAGAGTTTCAATAATTGGTCAAGACGCGATTTTTATCAATTCATTCAATTGAATTCAAAATATGGACGTAATTCAATCCAATTGATTTCGAATGAACTTACAGATAAAACTTTTGAAGAGGTTCAAAGCTATTCAAAGAAATTTTGGTCAAATTATACCAACATTGAAGGCTATGAAAAATATTTGAATCAAATTGAATTAGGTGAAGAGCGTATCCTCAAACTTCGTATTCAAAAGGAGTCGTTACGTCGTAAAATGTCACAGACTTTCAATCCGTTACAGTACTTACCTTTAAAATTCCCACCTTCAACAACAGCAAGAAGAGTTTTCACTGAAGAAGAAGACAGATACTTATTATTCCAATGTTTTAGAATTGGACTGGATTCAGTTGATCTATACGAACAAATCAAAGAGAGTATTAGACGATCGAGTTTGTTTGAGTTCAACTATTACTTCCAAAGCAGATCAATTGCCGAAATTAATAGACGTTGTGGTGTTTTAATTGGTTGTGTGGTTAAAGAATTCGAAAACGATATTCCAAAGAAACGAATTGGTGATATGCTAGTTAATAAATCAGCACACAAAAAATCAAAAAAATAATAAACAATATATATATATATATATTATTCAACTTTTCCTGTTTTTGTTCTGTATGTCCCTTTCTTTCGTTACCGTTTCTGTTGGTGTTTATAACAATCATAATAACACTGTATAAATGAATAACGTTATCTTCTATACCAAATTGAACAGTTCCTGAAAAAATCTGTCAAAATAATTCTGTGTCAATTTAAGTTTTTTCCCCATCTCTCAGCTTGATTGGTTTGAGTTTGTTTGACTCTTTGTATGACAAATCATGGAATTATATTAAAACAAATACCCAAACTGAATAATAAACATAACTCTAAGATCATACACGTGTTCAAAACGGTAGATATTCATATTTGCACGTAATAAAAACGAGAGGTAAGCTTATTTACGCAATATCAAAACAAGATGTCTACAAGATCACTTGCACTAAACGCCTACAGAGCCTCATTACGTGCCACAGGTAAAGTTTTCAAAAACGACTTCCCAACACTTGAAGCAGCCAGGGCCCAAATTAAAATGGAAATAAGAAACAGTAACGGTGAAAAACTCAACAGAGATGAAAGTGTGGAAAAGATAGATTATTTGAATAGCATTAGTAAATTCTTATTAAGAAATCTCGTTCAAGGTGAGAAAAAAGCTGGCGATGATAAATACTTTCTGAACATTCACGAAGGTACAGAATTAGGTGATAATGATACCATTGGTGGCCAAAATAGAAAGACAAAGAGAAGCACTTTAGGTGCTAATTTAAGTGGAAGTACTGGAGGTGGATGTTGCGGTGGTGGAGAAATCAAATTACAAGAAAAGACGAAATAGAGTAATTGTCTTGATTCAACATTTCGGCTGAATAGTTAAAGCAAATAAATTGAAATATCCAGTGACGCATGAAGTATAGAAAGAATAAATATGTTGTATATAGTATAGTTTTTTTTTTATGTATTTTTTTAAATTCAAGTAAATTTGATCAATTGCTTACCTTTATTCGAGTTCTTTACACCGTTTTTGAAAGCTTGTAAAAACTCGTCATCAGAAGCTGTTTCCAAATCAAGTGGAGTCTCAATCATGTCAATCTCTTTTAATTCTCCATTTTCAATAAATTTAATTAGTTCTTTAATGGTGTTTTCTCTTGAACCTGGGATTCTCTTAATGTTTTCAGTAACCCAGAAACCTTTTGCTGTTAAATTCTTGAAAATAAACAATGAAGTTGGTAAAGAAACTGGTTTCATTGACATACCACCATATGTTAGCAAAATCGCATCGTTACCCAACTTTCTTGACATATTAGTCAAATTTGAACCACCTATACAATTTAATCCCAATTTAATTGGTTTTCCTTGGGTCCATTCTTTGATCTTAGAACCGAATTCTCTAGAACCATTTTCTTCTTCAGTTATGACTTTAGTTGCACCTAGTTCAGTCAATTCATCAATTAATTCATTCAAATTCTCTCTATTTCTAACAATACTAATCGAATTCAATTTCAGAATCTTACAAATTTGAATAACAAATTTACCCACTTGTGAGTTCCCACCATTTTGGATAACCCAATCGCCTTCCTTCAAATCAACATAATATTTTAACATTTGATAAGCCGACGATGGGTTAACAGTAATAGTTGAAGCTTGATTTTCAGTTAACTTACCATCATTTGGTAATTTCATTAAATTTGAACTTGAAGTTAGTGCATGAGATCTCCAGGTTCCAAAATTAACATTGCTTGGAATACACCAATCGTTCAATTTGAAATTTTTGACATTTGAACCAACACCAATAACTTTAAATAAGCCTTCGTTACCACAAACGGCACTTGGTTCTTGTGTCCCTAAATCTAAGGTTAAGCTTGGTCTTGATGGATAAACACCTTGGATTTGATTAATATCAGATGGATTAATTGGTGCTGCAATTGATTGAAGCAAAACTTGATCAGATTCTAGATTTTTAGTTGGTAACTCATAGGTGTGTAATTTAATTGTGTCCAATGGTTCACCGTAAGATGAGTAAACAACTGCTCTTGCTTTGATTGAGGACATTATCGAAGTTGTTGAACTAAACGATCTTTCGAATAGCTTGAAAGTAAGAGACATTGTTGGAGTTTTCAACTTGGTATTTTATAATGGTTACCTATTGTTACGACTGCTAAATGGCAAATTGACCGTGAGGGGCCAGTAGAAACATGGGAAAGAGAGAGACGGGTTTAAAATGGATGATTGTCTGATTGAATTGCCTGAATGCTTGAGAGGAAGAAGCAAAAAAAGAATTGGGGAAAGGAGGGGCAGTGCGCGCGGGCAGGGGTGATAAAGTGGGGGTGAAGAGTGGGAAGTGGTGGCAGGAATGGCAGGGATACATACATACTGAACTACTATACTATGGGTATATGGGTTGTATTGTGTAGTAGTTCAGCTATATTCCTTGTATACGGTCGTTAAGGAGTATACCTAAACACTTGTTTCTTCAGGTAATATAGCTTAACTAACTAAAGGGTAAAAAGGGCTATAAAAGGTACACAAATGGAATTCGTTGATCCCTCTAAATAGACAAAAACCCCTTTAGCGAAGTGTGGTTTGGCGTAATGGTTTGTTATCCCCTTTACACAGATTCATTCACCCCAGTGTATTATATAGTCAACCTTAATAGTAACAAAGGTAGACTCTATTACATAGGTAGCAGTATGTACTTAAATATTTGTTTGCTCACTTCAAGCTCATCATCTCCAGATCATCAGATGTTCTTTGGATCAACTTACTGTTACTTCCACTAAAACTAGCTGACACATTACCAGCAGTAGTAGTTGTATCTTCGTTACTCACAATTGGCACTTGGCTGTTATTGTTGCTGCCGTTGCTGTTGGCGCCGTTACTACCAATCCCTTGTCCATTGTTGCTGAATAAATGGTTGATACTGTTCATCGATTGCAACGAGGACAATGGCATAGGTGAACAGTCCAGATTGGGTGAGTTGCATTCACTGGATGTTGAAGCGACTGACACTATTCTTCTTTTGTTATTGTAATAAGAGTTTGGTAGTTGCTGTTGCAGTTGTTGCTGAGACTGAGATTGAATCGGGTCGTCGGTTGCCTTTCTTTTACATTTCCCTTGGGATTGCACCTTCTCATTATTATTATCATTGTTTTTATTATTATTATAGTTGTTGCTAACATTAGGTAGGTCGTTAAGTTCGTCAAGATTAGTGCTGTTGTTGATCGTATTGGGTGTATGGTTGCTGTTTACACTGGCTATTGTATGGTTACTCAGTCTTCTATTATGATTCCATGATTCATTTGCCTTATTGATGATTTCAAATTTTTTCAGAGAGTCGACACGATTTTGTATGGAATTGTTACTGTTGTTATTGTGATGAGATAACAGAGAAGTGGCTAATTTACTATTCAAAATATCATCTTCCACTTTCAAAGCATTTGTTATTATTGATTCATGTTGGATTTCAACATCCAATGGATGGAACTCATTTTGTAAGTCGTTAATTATTCTTTTGAAAGATTTTAATTTAGGCGTTAATTTTTTCTTGTTTATAATTTTTTTGAAGAAAATGTTTGGGTTACCTTGTGGTTGTTGCTGCTGCTGTTGCTGTTGTGAGGTAGGTAGTGGTGATATTGGTTGCATCTCATCATCATGTAAATGAGATACAGATACCGTTTGGTCAAAATTGAAATCAAATAACTGTTGCTGTGTAGTTGAAGGGGGAAGCTGTAATGGGCTGTTTTGATTGATATTTGACATTGCCGATAAAGACGTCGAGCCTGTAACTGGACCACTTAATGAGTTGCGACGACTTGAAAAAGCAGATGAAGAAGAAACCGATTGTTGCTGATTCGATAAAAATGAAGTGTTACCATATCGGTTGTTTGGGTTGTTGTTGTTATTATTTTTGCTGTTACTATTGATCCCATTGAATTTTGCTCTATTTCGACTGTTTTCTTCATCCACATACATGGTAGCTCTATCATCATCATCGTCTTCTGAGGTATCATCTGATGAAGTATCAATGACCGCATTACTATAATTACCATTCGAAAACAACAGGTTATTTGTTCTTGATATACGTAAATTAGAAGCGGAATAGCTTCTGGAAAAGCTTGATCTTGGCGAGTAATCGAAATATTGTTTTTTATTTGATGATGAAAACGAAGAAGCTGGCTCTGTAGTTAATGCTGATTGTTTAGGGGAAGTAATAGCCGTTGTAACACTACTGCCCTTATTGACTTCATTATTATTCACTGATTGATTGTTCGATTGAGGTAAATTTAAAGGTATGCTATCTGATGAAGGCGATGTCACTATACTAAAGTTGTTGTTAAATTTCTCTCTAAGGTGATTTTTAAGGATGGCTCTCTCTGGATTGACATCTGGAGGCATCTTTGTTGGTTTATCAGTCATCTTGGTATTTGATAGTTGGAAAGAAAACTCTTTAAACCTTTATCCAAGCGTAGTAAAATCCAAACGGATATTATAATGGCAGGTCCAGTCAATCACAAATCACTGTGTTTAATCAATTTGATTTGGTTTTTTATCTTAAGAAATTGTGAGGTTTGAGTTTCACACAAAAGGATGGGCAGTCCACGTGATAATACGCACGTGATACAAAATGAACTTCGGACTTCAGGCTTTAACCATTTGCATAAGTGATTAGACAAGGGTATACCTATTACAAAAATGGAGACCATGAAATGGGACGAAAAGACAAACCGGAGTTTGAGTGATTAAAATGTCAAAAGCAAAGAGGAAGCAAATAGAGAAATAAAAAACTCCGAGACTGATACAAGGTTGATGATAGCGATTTCAGATAAGGCTTAACGGAAGAGATTTGTGTTTTTCACGCAGTCCGCCTTTTCTTATCTCTCTTTATCCATTTATTTGCTACTAACGTTAACGTAAACATCTGTACACAGAACAGGCCAGAGGATGTGATGTCTTGTGGTATGGCTGCTGATTTATTTATTTAACCAAGATGTGAAGTTGAAACTCCGAGCCTGCCTGATAGTGTTCGGAGCTGTCAATCCATCCCTCCAACCGCAGAAGAAAGAGAAGAAAGAGAAGAAAGAGGAGAAAGACTCAAATTCCGTAGGCTCACATTTTGTAACCACCTCCATTTCAATTAAAATAATTTCGTCTCTTAGCCAACTTTTCCATTTTGTCAACAGGCAAACCTCCAAGTAGTTAAACAAAGCAAACGAGAAAAGCCAGCCAATCTCATATTGTCTCTCCAACAAAAGTAAAACAACCGGCAGCCAATGGTAAAATATCCGCGTCTGGTAACATAAACGACCTCTCCCCCAATTTGGCAACGCTAAACTCGTTAAAAAAGTTTTCAGTCCCGGAAAAATTCAATTCCCCCGGAATTTTACCACTGTTTTCAAATTTCTGGATTGGTTTGTATAAATACAGGAGGATATCTGCCTGTCTGTTTTTTTCTTTTTTATTTAGTGGCAGTGATTGTGACGCATATCTCATCTCAGAAAATCATCCATAGATAACAACAAACGAACAAACAAACGAATAAATAAATAAACAAAAAAATACACAAATATAAAAGTAAGATGACAAAATCTTTCGAAGAAAACGTTGCTCAAACATCATACATTTTAAATGATTTAACTCCTTTACCAAGAGCTACCCCAGAATTAGCACCTCACGTTTTAGACTTGTTCTCATTGAAGAACAAAGTTGCTGTTGTTACAGGTTCTGCTCAGGGTATCGGTTACGTTGTTGCTGAAGCTTTAGCTCAAGCCGGCGCTGATGTTGCATTCTGGGATTTACTAGATCCCGCTGAATCTGCTGCCAAAGTTGCCATAGAAAACAACGTTATTTGTAAATCATACATAGGTGATATTTCAAACCACGAGTCCGTTGCTGAAACTGTTCAACAAATTGAAGCTGATTTCGGTAAAATTGATATCTTCATTGCCAACGCTGGTATAAATCTCCCTAGTGAAACTTGTTTGGGTGATAACGGTATCAAAATTTGGAATAAAGTTATTGACGTTAATTTGAACGGTTGTTTCTACTGCTGTCGTGAAGTTGGTAAGATTTTCAAGAAGCAAGGTCACGGCTCAATCGTCATGACTGCATCCATGTCAGCCCACATTATAAATACTCCAATGAACCAAGCTGCCTACAACTCATCTAAAGCTGGTGTTAAGCATCTAGCTAAATCTCTAGCTATTGAATTTGCCGGATTTGCTAGAGTCAACTCTGTTTCACCAGGTTACATTGCTACTTCTATTAACGACGTTTTACCATTACATTTCAAACAAAGATGGTGGTCTGTTATCCCAATGGGTAGAGAAGGTCATCCAAGAGAATTGGTTGGCGCTTACTTATACCTGGCCAGTGATGCTTCTTCATACACTACCGGTTCCGATATTGTCGTCGATGGTGCTTTCACTGTTTGCTAAATAGAATATCTTTCCGCATAAACTAAACCTGGTTTTCATATTCAAATAATATACACTAACTTACAATAAGATTATAGTAGCCGTAATAGTCGTAGAGTAGTTGCGGAGTAGTGGTAGAAGTAGGTAAATGGACATGGAGAAGACCCACAATCGACAATCGACGGGTCGATCGAGTTTTCATTTTCAGGATTTTTTTTTATCTTTCGACGACGACGACGACGAAATTTTTAAAATGATTCTTTTAATTACTCTTCTGTAAACTACAATTAAACGGCATTCTTGCCCTCTTCAAAACAACAATAAACGCCGATAAACCAATTCCCCGAAAAGAAAGAAACATAACAGAGCATTGAATTGTACAATTCAGTGAGAGGAGACATATTGGGGAAAAACACAAAAAGAGAAAAGCCACACGTCTTTCAAGTTTAAACGAGACAACGACAAAACAAACGACTAAAGGAACCATACAACAAAACACTATCAAACCATGGATTTAAGGAACTTAATATCAAAGAATGATGATGAACCATCGAATAAATCAACTACTTCCCGGCCATTATTGGATATACAGAAAACTCCAACTCAGTTCACTTCATTACAACAACAACAACAGCAGCAACAACAACAAACTACTCCATTACCATTGGCTTCAATATTACAAGAAACCACCCCTTCAAGATCCAATTCCCAACCAAGACTTTCCATCCATGATCTAATGAACAATGACAGTAATATAAACAACAGCAATAACAATGGCAACATTCAACCTTCGCTAATGACCCCACTAACAGATTCAAATTCAAATGGTCAACCTCAACAACAAACTCACAAAAATTTAGAACCTAATGAAATTAGAAAAAGAAACAGTATAACCAATTTAACAAATGATGATGATATTGCTATTGATGGTAAAAAGACCCTAAATTTAACAAGACGCTTATCTTCAACAAATTCAAGTGAGTTAGGATCTCCTTTAATAAATAACAAATTCGTTGAACCAAAATCAAGAAAGAAATCAGTTTCAACGATTCATGAACAAATTAAAGAACTTGAAGAGTTGAACAACAAGAAAAACATGATAAATCATAATAGTGGAAATGAAAATAGCAATGGTTATGATAACGACGAGCAACAAGACCCTAATAAACCTAAAAGATACAATGAAAAACCAACTTGGGCTAAAGATTTCATTCCAACTGCTAAGAGCAATAAGCCACATTCAAGATCAACTGATCCGTTGTCATCGATATCAAATTCATTCAACGTACCAACTACAAAATTAGCTATTCCATCAATTACCGGTTCGATACCACGTAATGATTTTAATAAAGTGATTACGGAATGGATTTGGGCAAACGTTGCTGGTTTAAGACAAGATTATTCCGATGTTCCGAACGTTGAAGATTATATCGAGCTTGAATTGAAAGTTGGTAATATTTGGGATAAAGTTAAAGATCGTAGATTACAGCTACCCATCAATACAGAAGCTGTACTATCTGTTGATTTCTTCCACAACGAATGTTATTTCAAGTCTGGTATACCAATGCAAAAGTTCACTGAGATCAAAGGGTATTTGAATAAAATATCACAGGACAATAATAGCAACAGTAACAAACAAAACAAGTTTGTTGTTGAAAATTCTCATTTGATTGATTTGATAGCAAGTGAAAAAAAGAGAAACGATAGACCAATCACTGGAAGAGTTTCTGTTGATGTTAAAACAAAGCGTAAAATGTACTCTATTCAGAAACAAAGAATAGCAGATTTAATAATATTTTTGCCAAATACATTGTATGATTTAAGGTTATCACTTTCATTGGAATTGCCGTATGAATTAAATGATTCCGCTTTTGAAAATTTCAAGAGCAAAGTTAGTTTAGAGAGAGAGAAGGAAAGAATCAGTTTTAATCATCTGTCAACATTTACTAAAATTGACTTAACAAAAGTTAAAGAAAACAAAGTCGCCAAATATGAACTGGAATTAGAATTGAATACTATTGAATTATTGAAAAGTATGAAATTTGTTGGTGATGATCCGTTATATTACATTGATTTAATACAGTCCTTTTTGGATAATGGCCGGATTATAACTAGACAGTTAAGTATTCAACAATACTAATTTTTTCCACCCGTCACTACTATCTACCATTTATCATTTTCAAGTAAAGTTTATACCTGTGTATCATAAAATATCCCTGTATGTTTATAAAAATGTAAAGTATAAAACAGAATTTTGATTCAAACCGTGACTTTCATCTTCCGCTATTGTTTAGGTTGGTTAAGTAAGTTATTTCATGTAATAACAATAACTTAAACCGTAAGTGAAAATAATCGAAAATTATCCGTAACTGGATACCAGTTTATAGTCTATCACTCATAAAGCTATATCTGTTAATTAAGAATTGAAATATTATAGGATATGTAGAAAGAATCAGACACATGAGATGCCAAGAAAGAAAGGCAAAAAAGTAGTAAAGCGAAGAAAAGAACAAAAAGGGAGTATGAAAAGGAAAAGGTGGAATATAGTCTATATAGTATAATCTATACACGAACGAACGAACGAAAACAAAATGCAATAAGAAAAATAAAATTAATATTAGTAGCAGTAGTAATGAGTGTGATGATGACCAAACAAAATAGGGAGGTAATCTGTGAAGGGGGTATAAGGAAATCAATTTATAAGCTTTGGCTTTAAACACCCGAAGAGCCGTATAATTTTGACCATTCATCAAACTCTTTCAAACCTTCTTTAGAAACACTAGGTCTAATATAATTCAACGAATTAATGAAATCTTTTAAACTCAAAGGTCTAATTTCATTTTTATTGGTCATTAATAATTTATCACCCAATTCTCTTAATGGACCCATTGCAGCATCTTTCGCCAACGCTGTCATATCAGATCCCGAAAATCCATCAGTTAATTCAATCAACTCTTCAAAATCTTCATCAGAACAAGTATGCTTTTGGTGAGACAACATTCTGGATAATTGAGCTTTACGTGTTTCGTATTCAGGTAATGGGATATACTGTCTTCTGACGAATCTTCTTCTAGCTGCTTCATCAATAGCCCATGGTAAGTTAGTTGCAGCAAGAACCAAAACTCTTTGCAAATCTTCACCGCTGTCCTTTCCTGCAGCCGCTTTAGTTAAATCTGACCATTGAACCAAAAATTCATTTTTAATTCTTCTTGATGATTCATTTTCACCGTCATTGTTTCTTGACCCTAATAAAGAATCAATTTCATCAACGAAAATAATTGATGGCGCTAGTTTTTTAGCCAACTGAAACAACGCTCTGACTAATTTTTCAGATTCACCCAAGTACTTGGACGTTAACGAAGATGCCGAAATTGAGAAAAATGTTGATTTGGATTCGGTAGCCACTGCTCTTGCTAGCATTGTTTTACCGGTACCAGGAGGGCCAAACAATAACATACCTCTGGCAGGTTCTCTCAACCCACTGAATAAATCTGGTCTAAGAAATGGGTAAACGACGGTTTCTTTAAGAGAATTTTTTGCTTGTTCTAAACCTGCAATATCATCCCAATGAACTTCATCACCATGAACCACGATTTCGTTCAAAATTTGTTTTGCTGCCTGTGGATCAACACCTCTCATTGATGCAATCAGTTTATTTTCCATTTCAGAAACTGAATCATCTTCACCATCGTCTAAAGTTTCGGTATCTTTTGTTGATATTTCAGCTAGTTCTTTAGGGGCTGTATCATCTTCAATTTTCTTAGTTGTAACCGCTTTAGGAGATACCTTTCTTTGCTGTTGTTGCTGTTGAGAGCCATTATTGTTACCTGCCGATGGCACTCTTCTAGGGCCCGGAGATGCTGCTCTTTGCAGTGTTTTTGGAACTTGTAATTTATTATTGGTAGCAGATGCGTTTGTAAACGGAGGCGATTTACCTCTAACTGGGGATCTGTTGTTGTTACTTGCATTTGGTCTTGCCTTTAGCTTTACAGCAGCGGATAATTTTAAAGCCTGCTGTGCACGTTCAGCAGACGTTTTAATACGAGCCTGCTGTTGTTGCTGTTGATGATGTTGGACAACTGCCGGTTTGGGCCTCGTTTCCAATTGTTGGAATTGATCACTTAGATCTATCAAATTTTCATCGCTTTTATTTAATGGAGGACCCGAAGGATGTCTTCTGTTTGATCTTGATGAATTACCAGCTTGTTGAAGTTGTCTTAAAGTCTCTTGTTTGTGAAGTTCTTTAGTGTCAAATCCACTATCGAAATCTTCGAATAAATCTAACTGAGGATTGGCAGTATACGATTTAGTTGCTGATAAACTTGTAGATGGGGACCAAATCAAATTGGCAGCTTGTTGAGCACTTTGAGATGATATAGTGTTATTGGTACTTGAAGATATCGTCGACGAGCTCGAATTCACATTGCTTACACCAGCTCTCATGGATTTCATCAGAGGTTTAACAGTTTGTTTTTTGGTATTCATTGTAGTTGGCTGGCTTGATCTTAATGTCGGCACATTTGTACCACTTGCACTTGCATTAGCTCTTGAACTAGAAAATGAAGAGTATTTTTGTTGTTGCTGAGGAAGTGGTACTGTAGATTGTAATTTTCTTTCCAATCGTTCAAGGTGATCAGTACCTTGAGCCTGTAAGATTCTAATTTCATCAAATATATAAGCTTCTTCATCAGTGAGATCTTGACCAATTATTGATTTCTCGACTTGGTCAACTTTATACAACGCAATTTGATGCAGAGATTTCCAACCAGTTAGGGCTTCTTGGGATCTATTGTTTTGTTCTAGACTTAAATTTGTTAAGGAGTTGTTTGCTATTTCATTGTATAGCTCCAGAAGTCTTGTCAAAGGAGGTTGAGAATTTTTCTTTCTGGAAAACATCTTGTTATGGTATTACTATTGTTATTATAATTTTGATTAATAAAAAGGAAGGACGTAAGGAAAGGGGTATATTGTTTTGAATTAAGTTGAAATTTGGTGTTGTTGATAATGAAATAATATAGATTTGTAAGGAATTCTATAGAGGAGGCGGGTTTAATATTGATGGGATTGATGTGCAAATGCTTAATAAAAGAAAGTTGAAACTAACGGTATCTGAAAATGTAAGTATATACCTATGTATGTATTTGTATCTTTGTATCTAGGAATAAATAAATAGATGTTAGAGAAGAGAATTACAGATGATTTGAGCAGATCAAGAGAGAGATAAAGATAGACTAAAAGGATGTAGGATAAATGTTTTTTAACGGTGATAAATGAAAACAGGTTTGAAATCGATATACTCTCTGATATCAGCAATAATAAAGATAAATAGGTACCCTAGAGATAAAATATAAAATGGGTGTATCGAAGAGACAGTAAACTCAAACTTTACACTTACAAAGCGGTCAAAATACCAAACTAAAAATAAATGAGTAGAATCTCCAGCCACATCACTACTCAGTACCCGCCATAGGGCGCAGCGTTTTTCCTGTCTCTTCCCTCCTCCGAGGCTCTCTCTGGCTTCCACCAGGGCCATCCACCAGGGTCACCCGGCGATAAGTCTTTTCTTTCTGAATTGGGAAATATCACAACACCGCACTGATGACTTTCCAGCTGGTTCAAAGGTGTACTGTTTTTTTTGTTTCTTATCCATTTTACTCTTGTTTTGTTTTAACATTTATTGTTTGATATCAGATTGTATTTTCTATTGTTTAATGAGTTAAAGACAAAAAATGCGACTCAATTGATCGTGATTAGTTACATTTAAAACAATATCAATCTTTAACTCGGTATACTGTTTACTTTCTTATCACCTTGTTCCTGACTAATTACCTGTTTTTTCCAACAGTATGGGAGTTACTTGAAAGTGTCACGGTCTTGCTACTATTAGATTAGGCATAACAATAGAATATATTTTCTCTACTCTTCCTAAGGAACTCCTATGATATAAACCTATATAAGGGAAAGGTATAAAGTGGTCTATATTTATATATAACACCAGAAAGTGTAAGAGTTGTGAAGCAGCCAACTGGACTAAGGATAACGTATCTTACATGGACACATCATCGTACCCGAATTGCCTGATCTCTATCCGGCATATCCATATGACCCGATCCTAGCAAGTTCCCACTTTTATTAAATTCTATTTATAAAAGTGAGTACCAATACTTTTGGCTGTATAATAAGTATTAGTAGGTCTTAAGTTCCGAATATACGGCTTGAAAGTTGTATCTTTAGGCCAAAGTATATCCTCCCAGGAGACTAATATCTTCTAGAGAGATAAAAGGGTGACTAACTAACGTCCATAAAGGGTAAGGCGTACATAATTAAATTGACCAAAAGTCCTTCCCGTTATTGGGAAGACGTCGAGGTAACTCTTCTCGACAATGAATATAAGCTAGGCTAAACTGCTAAGGGGAAAAGGGCATAGTAGCCAGAGTAGTATGTTGATCTTTATCACATATTCTGTTGTATATTTATTTCAGTTGGTCTGCTATTTCAGTATAAATTCTATTTCCAATGTACTATATTTTATTTGTTCTTACTTTTTTAATTCTTCGGTTGTACATTTTATATTTATTTTGTTTTCTGTTGTACATTTTATATTCCCTTGTGCTGGGTGAATGCAACGTTTTGTTGTCCCATAATTGGGTTAGGACACGACGTTTCCTTATATATAAAGCCCTTAGAATTCCCTCTTTGTTTTTTCCCTTTCCTCTTTGTTTCCTTTCCTCTTTAAGTGACACTTCCAGAAAAGTACCACCATATTTTATTAGAAATCGTCGACATCAAACATTCTACCAATTGAAAAATTTATAGTCATGGAATTTCCTATTGAAGAAAAAAGTGATATGTCCAAGAAATCAGCTCTTGGACCAATGGACTCTGCTCATGAACCAATATCTGCTCAATTATTTTGGTTGCGTGTATCAATGGTGCTAGTGCCACTCTTGGGATCCCCTCTCCTAGTTATCTATATATTGGCATCAAATCGATCTAAACAATGTGACTTAGCGCCAGAACTCGCCAAAGTAGTTGCACGGTCTGGTGCAGGGTGGACAAATGCTGTTATAGATGGGTCGATCGACTTTTTTGGAAAGACTGTTATCGGAATTGATGTTATATACGCGCTATCATGCGTTCTATCTTTGGGGAATTACTATGGGTGGGAAGTCACAGCTCCATTTCCAGTAACTCCAGCCAACTTGGCAAGATGTATTGCTGCGGGAGCAGCGCTCATCTTCCTCAATTGGGGCAGCCTTGTCTTGTTGACAAACTCTGCCAGTGAAGGTTGGGTGTGCGGTGGGTTGTGAACCTTTGGAGAAGGTACTACCTTCTCAATGTATTATTTGGCTTACACATAGGTTTAGTTCGCTTTAATATTATTATTCGCAAATGTTAAATTTTGCTGTGATAGCAAGAGGAAACAGATGGTCTTGTTTAGCTATTTGCTTTATACTTTAATTATACATGCTTTTATTAAAGGGATATCAATTGCTATACATATTACCGTTTGTAAAAGTTAGCTTGACTACTTTGGTTGTATAGTTTATGTAGTAGCTGGTCTTAATTCTGTATATACGGATTAAGTGTGTATCTTTAAGCGAGAGTATATCTTCCCAGAAGACTGACTTCCTAGAAAGTAAATAGGTCACTAACCAACGTACGTAAAAGCAAGAAATACATAATTAGTATAGACCAAAAACCCTTCTGGTTGTTGGAAAAGACGTCAAGAAACTCTTCTCAGCTATAAATATGAGGTAGGGTAAATCACTAAAGGGGAAAACGGCTTATTAAACATAGTAATATCATAATCTCTAATACACTATTATACATTTATTTTAATTGATTCGTTATTTTATTATACAATCTCTGGTGCCACGTCTCATTCTCCAGACCGATTTGAACCATAGAATACCAACATGAAAATAATGAATAGGAGGGGGAGTCCCAACAATGGCACAAACACCTTTGATACATTCATCCAATTTACTTGACCAAGTCTTTGTGCACGAGGGCATTCCACTGCTTCAGGAGCAGGATCCTTGAACATATTGTCTTGCCTTATCTTAAATATATGTCTTATTTCTCGAACCCAATGATAGATCCAAACAGTGAATATAAATTTTGTAGATGGTTGAATATTTGATTTCAATAATCTCAAAAACAAATATTCTGATGCTTTTCTAGGAGTGTAACTTAACGAGGAAAGGAGACAAAGAGTGGGAAATTCGAGGGCTTTACATGTAAGAAAAGGTCGTGTGGGGAGAAGTCACTACCTTACCAATATATTCTGTTCTGTGTTTGTGTTACAGAAACGTTTGTCTCTGTAAGGTTGCTATTTGCAAATGTTATATTCTGTTGTAATGAATAGAGGGAAACAACTTGCTATGTTTGAGTTATTGCTTTATACTTTAACCTTGTATGCTTTTATATAAGGGATGGCAATTGCCGTATATATTCCCCTCATATTTTCCCATTCATTGACTAACAATTCTACAAACAGTTTATTCCTTTTACCAACTACACTATATCATCAAAAGTTTCAGCATTTTCAATTCATAAACATTTAAACTTTATCAGAAAAACTCTCCAAAAATACAATGGCTACCTAATACAGTTTCTTTTCTGTTACTTCTCCTGATTTTCACTTTCGGTAATGCATTAACCGTTTTATATAAATAATGTTTTATGTATGCTGTTGATTGGCGATTGGTTCCCAGCTACGTGTCTTGCCTAACTGATGTTTGGTAGCTACAATAATTTTGACCTGGGTATCTGATATTTGACTTGCTACATTGTATATATGAACGGAATACTTCGTAAAACCATTCGTTTTTTAAATTAAAATGTATTTTTCAAGTCAACAGAACTTCAAAAAACTAAGAGTTTTTGGTTCAACCAAGAAGACACACGAAAAATATTTAGGTGATGTGTTAAAAGACTATTAAGATCAGTTTAGTCTGATTTTGTATTTTAAAACACCTGTGGTCTATTATTGGAAAACTATTGGTTTACAAATTATATATATATATATAGAAGTATAAAAGTGAAGTAATACTTTTGGTTGTATAATGAGTAGCAGTGGGTCTTAGTTCTGAATATACGGTTTAAATGTTGTATATTTAGGCGAAAGTATATCCTCTCAGAATTCTGACCTTCTTTCAGAAGGTAAAAGGTTCTAACTACCCTACGAAAAAGGTAAGATACATATAATTAAACAGATCAGACGCCCTTCTGGTTATTGGATAAGATGTCGAGGTAACTCTTCGGGACAATGAATATAAGTTAGGGTGAACAACTAAAACGAAAACGGCGTAGTAGTCAGAGTAATATCACGATCTCTATTACATATTTTGTTATATATTAATTTTAATTGATTTGCTATTTTAGTATCCATTCTATTTCAAATATACCATATTGTTTTTGTTTTTACCTTTTTATTTTATTGTTGTAGATTTTATATTTATTTTGAAAACACATAGAAACATTTTAATTAGCTATATCATTTATTTATATTTGTTTTTATGAGTTATTTCTTTATTTTAATGTGCCTTGTCATACTGACAAGTACTCGTTATACAACCCCCCCCCCCCCTTGTAGACGTCGAGATAAGCTTCGGCCACTTTGGCATCATCTCGACCTTCCTGACTGCTAACCCAATTCCAACGAAATGCTTGTTTCCCATCGAATAACAGCCTGCACTCGCACAGTTTTGCACTGGGTTGACGGCTCTAGAACGCCGTTGTAATTAAGATCATTAGCAAGCTTAAAATACTCTCTCCAGCTTTCGAGATCAGATTTGCATCCAACATTGTCCGCCCAGTTACCCTTCTGCAATGTTGTATTTGCTAAGTATTCGGATATAATGTAGTTTCTCCCATCGAAGCTACTGAATGTGATCACAGCGTTATCCAAAGACATGGCATCAGTCATTACTGAATGGAAGTAATCGTCTGATTTAAAGCCGAATACGTATCCGTTCAAGTTGACTGCTATTGTAGCGGGGAGCCTCCACCTAAAGAAATTCGCCCGAGATAGACCGCATGATAGTGTATACAAACCATTGTCTTCTGTAACTGTCCATCCAAAAAGGTGATAGACCATCTATAACCGTGTTTGTCCACCCTGTACCAGACTGTGCAATTTTGACAATTTCGGGTGTCACGTCTCATTCATTCTCCAGAACGATTTAAACCATGGGTTACCAACATGTAAACAATAACTAGGAGTGGGAGTCCCATCAATAGCACAAGCACCATTGATACACACAGCCAATCTAATTGAGCACGTCTTGCTTGAGGAGAAATATAATATTTTTTCTTATCTGATATACATGATTTAGTTCTCGAGTCCAATAATCAATTCACACAGTGAATGTAAACTTTGTAAATGGTAGAATTTCTGATTTCAGTAATTTCTAAAACAATATGCTAGTGTTCTTCTAGAGGTGTAACTTAAATAGGAAAGGGGATAAAGAGGAAAGGGGAAAGGGACGAAGAGAAAATTCTGAAGGCTTTTATATGTAATACAAGGTCGTGTCCCAACCCAATTATTGAACGTGAAACGTTGCTCCCACCAAGCACAAGGGCCATATTGATGACTTCAGTGTCCATTATATGCTTTATATGCTTTAGAAAGGCAATTTGAAAGAGAAAGATCTTGTAGACCAACCATACCTTATGACACAACTGACTGTTAAATAAAGTTAAACTTAAAATAATAAATAAAATGACCGATATGAACTACTATGCTCTGTGTATATGGGTTGTATTATGTAGTAGTTCCGTTATATTCCTGGTATACGGTTGGAAGGACTTAACCTAAACACTTCTTGATTCAGGGAATATAGCTTAGCCAAACTAAAAGGTAAAAAGGGCTATAAAAGGTATACAAATGGAATTCATAGATCCCTCTAAATAGACAAAAACCCCTTTAGCGAAAGGCTTGTTAACCGACAAACCTTTACACATGTCATTGATCCAGCGTATTACCTAATCTTCCTTTACTTACTATTATGGGAATGCCTACAGACAGAGCAGACTTTCCTACAGACAGAGCAAATTGCGTAATGCTCATACAAAAAGGTATACATTCATGTCATAATCAATATCAAGTTTTTGCAACTCCCATGCTCGCACAACCAGTTATGTAATCCGGACCGTGAATTCTATGAGACAAGGCATGCCGCTGTACAGAAGCAATTAGCTTGCCTGTGTTCTCAAAGACTTGCTCCATGGGTGGCACCAGGATAGGACAAAGAATCAGATGAAGAGTCAGATTACAAGGGGATTCCCCTATAGTAGTTGAGGATAGAATTTAGTTGCTGTAGTAGTAAGTAATTTAACTGCTGCAGTAATGTATGGTAACAGAGTGGTGAAAATTGCTTATGTCATGAGTTTGCAGTTTGTTGTTCAGGTAGAGGAATTAAGGAAATTTAAAATTGATTATGTCATGCAAGTATAATTGTTGTGTGGGAATTACGTGATCTATGGTGGCAGTAATAAAGTCTATGGTGGCATTAATAATTCCCATAATTACTGTGTGGGTATTATGTCATCTGCTCTGTCTGTAGGAAAGTCTGCTCTGTCTGTAGGCATTCCCCAAATTGCGTAATATATTATGTAATAATACAATGACATAATCAACTTTATCCACCACCCCTTTACCACAAATTACCGCAAGAAGCACGTCACTTTCTACTACAACTACATTCCATCCTCCACTACTATAAGAATACCTCTTTCTTCTTGTTATTCTAATCCTTTATCTGATTATTTATCTTATTATTTATCTGATTATTTATCTGATTATTATCTAATTCTTTATTCTAACATGGAGCCACCAATTGAGCAAGTCTTTGAGACCAGAGATAAGCTAATTACTTCTATACAGCAGCATGCCCTGTCTCATGGCTACGCACTATATGGTTAGGATGGTGGACAAAGTTGATTATGTCATGATATTGTATAATTGATTATGTCATTGTATTATTACATAATATATTACGCAATTTGGTCTGTCCTTAGGAAAGTCTGCTGTTTCCTTAGGCATTCCCTGTCCTCAGGCGCTCCCTTACTAGTAATATCTGTAAACTCTATCACAACTATTGTTTAAGTATGTATAGTGACATACATATTTTTCGTAATTGGTGTAGCTTATTCTTCAAAAAAAACCAAAAAGGAAATGTCAGTGATTCCTATTAGTCACAGCTAATAATAATAATACATTATAAAACAAAAGGGTAATGTAATAGAGTTTAGGATATTACTCTGATTAGATAAGCTGTTTACCCTACCTTTAGTCTCATCGTCGAGAAAGTACTTCTCGACACCTTTTCCAATAACCTGGAAGGTTTTTGGTCTATATTAATTATGTATTCCTCACCTTTACGTACGTTAGTTAGTTACCTTTTACCTTCTAGGAAGATCAGTCTTCTGAGAAGTTATACCCTCGCTTAAAGATACATATTTAAGCCGTATATACTGAATTAAGACAAGTTACTACACACTCATACAACCAAAGTAGTTTAGTACACTTTTACAGGTAAGAATTAATAAGATATTGATCAAGGATATTTAGACAACCGTGAATTCTTCACCAACAACCCAATCAGCACTAGTTGTATACATTGAAACATCTAAAAGAATACAAAATGCAGACCAACCAATTCTTTTCGTAAACCTTATCTGCGTATTGGAATCAAAGATCTTCAACTTATTTTTTTATTCCAATAAGCAATTTATAGTTTGAGCTGGACTCGACGTTATCTGGAGAAACAGAATTAACTCATTCGTCACTGGTGAATTTTTTGGATAACGAGTCAGTTAAATTTTTAATTGTAGTTTTTATCGTATTATAAGCGGAATAATTCTAAGGGACAGTTGATAGGGCGTGAGTATATATTAAAGCAGCGATAGCTGTTCGTTTTTTTGGAGGTTTCACTAAAATATTTAGATCAGTAGGAAGCAGTGTTTTAGCTAATTTCCGTTGTCTTTGATTATCTTAATCATTTTCCTCAAAACAAATTTCTGTTTTAATATCCTTTCCATCTGTTTTGGATGGAACTAAAGCTTCTCCATTAGCAACAAATATATCAATATTATTAAGTAAGCGTCAATAAACTTTATCAACTTGGAATTTATCGGTAATGCTCAGTGAATAACCCTAGTTTGGTCTGAATTCGTTCACTTTCGTACAGATGTCATCAAGCAGTAGGCTAATTACAGAGCCAAAAGCACCACAAAGGGTAAAAACTACATTCTCTGAATATCAGCTAGTTGTATATGTAGGTTTTAATGATCCAATGCCTTCATAAGGTCTAGTCATGTCTAGTGAGAATGGAAAGTCGGAGTACATGAACATGGGGATCGTGCCTGACTAGGATCTGTTACCACGGCAAAAGGAAAAATCGATAATCTGGGGTAAAAGATTTCTCAGTGGAAGCAGTTCCGCAAAGGAGGGGTGGAGATGAGATACATGGATGATGGGTGTCTGGGTATCGGGTATAGACAGATATAGTTAACATGACCAGTTGATTATAGCAAGATAAAAAAAATTGGCGAGATAACGAGAATGGTGTGGTGTTAGAGACAAGGAGCCTTGAGTTAACTTGTGTCCAAGGTTTCTCAATTGTGTATTGGTGGTGGGATCAGGTTTTTGTATAGTTTAACCATTCTTCTTAATTATGCAACCTTTCGGGTATATTTGAATGCCTTTTCAGATTTAGTCTTATACTTGGAAAATATTTGAAGGCAAAGAAGAACAAAAAGAAGAACAAGGATTCCAAAATCGATTATGAGGGCGGCCATACTGGTTGACCATATGATGGTATCTTGTAACAAATATTTGCGATGGAAACCCTGGGGGTTACGTAAATTTCTCCAGAGAAGTAATAAAACTACTATTGTGCAATGCTATTTCTTGAAATTGATATGACTAGTTTTCTGATAAACATTATAGTTCCGATATTTCTTTAGTCCATGTTTGTAGTTTGTCCTCTCTTGATTGCCTGTTTTCTGAGCAAAACTATAGGTGTACTGGAGGTAGAAACTCAACAATGTATACATGTGAAGCCTCACTTAGTGATTTTAATTTTCGCTTTATATTATCAATAAATATTCTATTTTTGAGCTATTTAATTGAAACAAAAGAAAACTCATATAATTACAAAGATACATTAAATAAACAGAACAAAAGGAGAGAAAATAAACAAAAGCTAAAAGGAAAGAAAGAAAAAACACAGAAAAAGCCAAATACCAATTTACAATGCCAGAAATCCATAACAATGTTTATCTTTTTCTTCCTCAAATATATAGATACATATAAATATATGTCAAGGCTGAAGCCCATTTATAAAGGACCCAAGTAATCTTCCTTAATACTTCCAATGGCACTAATACTATTAACATCTGATCGTGTACCAATAATCTTTATTCTAACTTTAGAACCTTTCATGATAACTTGATCATCATTAATATAAGCTGGAGGCGTATGAGACGGAGTATATTTCATATCATTTGGAATCAAATGCTTGGAAATGAAAACTGACAATGGACCAACATCAGCAAAGAAGCCCATGTTATTGACAGATGAAACAATTGCATCAACAACTTCGCCCTTGAATGGTTTCCAAACAACAGCTCTGTATTTCACTTCAAATTCAGCATAACCCTGGTTACCTGGAACAATACGTCCTTTACCTGTATCAATTGACATACAATCCAAGACACATATAATGTAACCAAATTGACCTGTACATGTACCTTCCACATCGGTTAGAAGTTTTTGTCGTAAATATTGATTCATTTGGGGTCCAAAATATGAGGGATGAAGGGTCAAATTCAATGATAGATCTTTTATGAAAAACATGTTGTATTTTATTGTAGTAGTAGGGCTGAATTAATTATTTGTATGTACAATTGATGATGACTGTGCTAATAATATATTAGGTATATTTGATGTGATAAATTTTGGGTGTAGCTTCGTTTTTCTTCCGTCTTTTGGAGGAAATACAGGATGGAACGCAACTTAATGGGTTCTCTGATACTAGATATGTAATTGGTTTTCTGATGTACCTAATTTGGATGCGATTGATTGAGCAATTGACTGATTGATTGACTGATTGATTGACTGAAGACTTGAGGTCTAACCTTGAGCACGTTTAGCTTGCGAATACTGAGGGGACGAATAGATGACAGCTATAGAAGCTTCAGACAGAAACTGAGGAGGCTTAAATGGTGAGACTATGTAGTAATCAATCCAATAGTAGGTGAAAAAGATATACAAGTCATTTAGACTATCCATCTATTAATCTATCTGTATAGATCTATTTGTCTATTTCGTTATTCAGTCGTCGAAATGAAATGTTAAATATGGAGCATAACTAAAGTGCACAGGTGTTAATTTTTCAGCACAAGTGTATTTCCTTCTCTTCTCATTTTCAACTTCCCAAATTTTCCAACTTTGTTAAGTATGGAGAGTCTCTAACTTAATGTGTAGATAGATCTACAAGAATACACTGACTAACAGGAGTACAGGTTAATCACTACTTGGTAAGGCTTATTACTCAGCCATCGCATATTCCTTCACCCACATTCTACATACACACATATATACACAACATATATACAACATGTCCAATAAGATAGGAAAGACGGGATTAGGCTTCGCCAGAGCTTGGCATCATGTTGACCTTGCTGAAGATCAAAGAACGTTAGGTAGATTAGCAACACAAATTGCAATTACACTAATAGGGAAGCACAAACCAATTTTACATGAAACCCAAGATGTTGGTGACTATGTCGTTGTTTCTAATGCTCAATTTTTGAAGACAACAGGTAAAAAAATGGATCAAAAATACTACTGGTCTCATACAACCAGACCTGGTTCCGGAAAGGCAACATTCATGAAAAAGGTTGTTGCTGACTATGGCTACGGTGAGGTTTTGAAAAGAGCGGTTAGTAAAATGTTACCAAAGAATAAACATAGATGGTCAAGATTGGAAAGATTAAAGGTTTTCGATGGTTCAGAACATCCATACAAGCAAAATTTAGTTGCTTATGCTGATGAACAGCCATTAGTTTTGAAAAGATTGGAAGAATTAGAAAAGAGAAAAAAGATTACTGAAGAGTATGAAAAGAGAATGGCAGGCAGAAAGATTTAGAAAGTTAAAGATAGATGATAAATGTTATTATTTTCTACTTCTTGTACATAAATATTAAAAAGTGATGACGACAACTTAATATAATAAAAGTTGGTTGTTATGTAGATTAACAACTTTCCCCTTCGTGCTACCAGGCTGATCAAGCTAACCGTATAAAATAATACTTCCGTAGTGTAAACAACTTGCTAGTCTCACTACAGCCACGTTAAATGGCAGTTATTAAGAATATCTAAATTTTGTTTGATTTTTTTGCAAGTAAATAAAATAATTATAGGTAAAAGAGAAAAGTAGAAGAAAATCAAAAGTATACAAAAACAGAGCAAGTGAAAATAAACAGGGAGGGAAAACACAAATAGATAATAAACAAAAGGTTAATATAGAGACATGAAACGATTTTTTTTTTGAATTTTGATAGGAAAGAAAGCAAGACAATAGAAAGAACAGAAAGAACAAAAACAAAAAAAAAGAGAGTTGAGGTTATATTTAATTTTGTTTTTTTCTTGAACTAACGTGTAGATAAACCAGATTTCTCTGTATACAATCTTGGTGAAATATTCATACTCATCAATTCTTGGAATAATAATTTTGCAGCGTAAGGAATGTGAATTTGATAAATGTTTGTCTTATTCTTACAAGACTTGCATTCAAATTGATTCTTTTTCAAGTTAGCAATAACTGACATTAAACCACAAACACCACAAACGTGAACTCTGAAAGCATCAGAAGCATCCATCAATCTTTCTTTCAAGAAACCTGCAGCACCGTGAGCAATCATACAATCACGCTCCATCTCTCCAAATCTCAAACCACCATCTCTGGCTCTACCTTCCATAGGCTGTCTAGTCAAATTTTGATATGGACCTCTGGCTCTAGCATGGATCTTATCATCAACCATGTGTCTTAATCTTTGATAGTAAGTTGGACCAAAGAAAACTTGTGCCATTAATTTCTTACCAGTATGGCCATGATACATAACTTCGAAACCTCTAGATTGATAACCATTTTCTCTCAATAATTTAGAAACAGCATCAACAGTCAAATCAGTAAATGGTGTAGCATCACCTTCATAACCTCTCAGTGAGGCAACCTTAGATAACAAACATTCAATTAAATGCGCAACAGTCATACGGGATGGAATAGCATGTGGGTTGATGATTAAATCTGGAACAATACCCTGAGTAGTAAACGGCATATCCTCGTGCCTATATGTTATACCAATAGTACCCTTTTGACCATGTCTAGAAGCAAACTTATCACCAATTTGGGGAGTCTTTGTAGTTCTCATTCTAACTTTAACGAATTTCAAACCTTCTGCGTTGGTGGTTAATAACACTTGATCAACAATACCAGATTCGGTTGTTCTTAGTGGAGTTGAAGCATCTCTCTTAGTATGATATTTAGTTCTTTGACCTAATTCTTCAGTATCCGGTGGAATAGGGACAGTCTTACCGATGATAATATCATCACCTGAAACTCTAACACCTGGTGAAATTAAACCATCATCGTCTAACTTTTCATAAGTACCAGCCTTGAAACCAAGTGTACTAGAACGTAATGGTTTTTCAAATTCCTCAACCACGGAAATACCATTTCTTCTTTCTTGATCCATATAAGATCTGAAGAACAATGATCTAAACAAACCTCTATCAATCGAGGATTGATTCATGATCATGGAATCTTCTTGGTTATAACCTGAATAACAACAAATAGCAACAATAGCATTTTGACCAGCGGGTAATTCTCTGAATTTCAAATATTCCATCGCTTGGGTCTTTGCTAATGGCTTTTGTGGATAATATAAAATATTAGCCATCGTATCCATACGAACACTATAGTTCGTTAAGAAGACACCCATAGCCTGTTTACCCATCGCAGACTGATATGTGTTTCTTGGAGACTGATTATGATCAGGGAATGGAATAATAGAAGCAGCAACACCTAAAATCATAGAAGGATGAACTTCACAGTGAGTGAAGGCGTGTGCTTTAGTAACACTCTTGATTCTAGCTCCAGGATTCATCTCAACTTGTTTTTGTTTGTCTTGTTCAACAACCGGTATCAAATCTTCTGGAGACATAGCAATTAAAACTGTTTCTTCTTCTTCAGCATCCAAAAATTCAATAACACCACTACTTAATAATGATTCCCATCCGAACACTCTCTGTATTGGTTCTAATGGTTCTCCATCTTCATCGTATTCTTCATCTTGTGGAATTTCTTCGACCTCTCTTTCTAAAATCTTTCTACAATGCTCTTTATTCAATTTCAATTCACCTTTGTGTTCACTATCCTGATCATCATCAACGATGAATAATGGTCTGTAAATTCTACCAGCATCAGTGAAAATCTTGAATTCCCTTTCTCTTATATCTCTGATCAATGAAACTTCTGGTGAAATAGTACCACTTCTTCTTAATTGTTTCATAGTTTCAACTAACATACCAGGATCCCTATGAGTACCAACCCAATTACCATTCAAAAACACTCTAGTTGCATTCTTGTGTTCCTGAGGTTCATATTCTGATAATGGCTCCAACCCCCATTCTTCTAACAAGTAGGTGATCGGCTCGGATGAAGTACCAACGGAAACACATGTCATTAAGGACAAATTCTTAACCAAACCACAGGCTTGACCTTCAGGAGTCTCAGCAGGGCAAACCAGACCCCAATGAGTGTTATGTAATTGACGTGGTTTAGCAATCTTACCATCTCTTCCAATTGGTGTATTGGTTCTTCTTAAATGTGACAAAGTAGAAGAATATGTATATCTGTTCAAAACTTGAGAAACACCAGCTCTTGAGGACATGGCTTTTTTTTGTTCGCCCCAATTACCAGTCGCCAAAGAATATTTCAAACCTGAAGTAATCGTTGTTGATTTGACAGCAGAAACAATATTGAAATCTTCACCTCTTTCAATACATCTTTGCATATATCTATAAATATCTCTTGACAATTTTCTAAACAAGATTCTGAACAAGTTAGCCAACAATGGACCAGCTAAATCTAGTCTCTTCTTACCGAAATGATCTCTATCATCTGGTTCTTTTCTTTCTAGTGCACACAATAGTAATCTATTAATAATATAACCCAAGTAGTAAGCCTTGTTGGTTTCAAAGCCAGTATCCTGAGAGATATGTGGTAGGAATTCCCTTTGTAAAATATCTTTAGCGAACTGAATACGTCTTTCTCTTCTGATACCAATGGCATTACCTCTTCTACCAATGTAATCCAAAGCAACTTCTTGTGATTGAATCAAAAACCCTTCTTCAATACATGGTTTTAACATTTCCAACATTTGCCAATCACTTTCATCGTAACAGATATGCTGCAAAATATCACCATCTTCGATGACACCTAAAGCTCTGAAAATAATAATGATTGGAATATCAGCCTTGATATAAGGTAAAGTTGCCTTTATTGAACGACCAACACCACCACTTTTGAACGATGATGCACCACCTCTTGACAGTTTAACTTGCATTGAAGAGATTAATCTGGAACCCTTTTCTAGAGCAGATCTAATTTCAGCAACATGAGAAATTGGAGAAGGTCCCGATTTCTTAAAAACTTGAACAATATTTGCGGCTGATCTTTCTTGAGCAATTAAAACTTTTTCAGAACCATTAATAATGAAATAACCACCCATATCAAAAGGACATTCTCTGATGTCATATAGTTCATCTTCCGATAGACCCCATAATGTACAGAACTTTGATTTCAACATGATTGGAACTTTACCAATGAAAATAGTTTGAGTTTCAGCACCAGATTCGTGGATCTTAGTGCTATGTTTTTCTTCAACGATATGATCAGTTTCATCATCAATACTCGTACCAATTGGAATCATTTCTTCGATCTCACCATTTCTGAATCTATTAATTTCCCCTTCTTTGTACCATTGAACTTGAGAAGAAGAAACAGAACTATCATCAATCGATTCTCTAACCATTTTTTTCATTTCAACATATAATGGGGCGGAATATGTAAGGTTTCTTAGTCTAGCTTCCTGTGGCAATAAAGTTGATGTAGTACCATCAGCTTCAGTTTGAGATGGTTTTGACAAGAAGATATCACCGAATGTGATTTCATATCTTCTATTTATGTCATCATCATCAGAAATATGTTGTGCTGGTTGATCTAAAATTAATTTTTCATCTTCTAAAACTAGTTCTTGAATTGATGACTCTATAAATTCTTCAAATGAATCCAATTGTTGAGAGACTAAACCTTTAGTTTCAAAAAATGAAGATATGACAGTCCAACAATCTTCAGTTGTAATGATATCGTCATCCTGAATACCATAGATATCGTCGTTGAAAGCTTTAAAGGACATAATTGTATTCGTGTTCTATGAGTGAGGATGTATATCTGGAAAACGTTTGCAAAATAAGCTTATTTTGTACAAACAATTTGAGTTAAAATATGAGTAAGTAACGGAGGATAAATTGGTTGTTGTTTATTATTGATTTTCTAGTCTTTTTTAAACGTCTTTGAAGGAAAAGATAGATGGATTAGAAAATAATTGAATTAAGAAAAATCTTTGAATGCAAGAAGACGGATATACCAGAAAAAAAAGTAAATACAATAATCTGTGAGTCGTTAAACTTGTTAATAGAACAGATAAATGAATAAATAAAAGTACAAGAAGATGTGAAGTTTGGTGTTATTATTATACTCTGAGTGTATGGTGAAGTGAATATTGTCAACGTTGTTCTTCTCTTTTGAAAACTTTGGATTAGAGTTTGTGCTTTGAAACAAAAACTAAGTGATTGTTTGATTGGAAAGGAGCAAAAGTTCAAAGTAAACAGATAGATATATATATACAGCAAAGGGATGATAATGGATGAGAGTATATACTGTACTGGAGAAGGGAAGTAGTAGCAGCTGAATTTTGGGGAGTAGATGTCTTGTCTTGTGTTTCTATAGTCTCTGTATTATAAATTTCAATCCTTTTGTTTGCCTTTTGGAGAGACTTTTTGGCATTTCGCAGTGGATTTCTTCGTCGGGTGGACTTTGGTTGTTAACTATGAAGAAAATAAATTACCCGGTTTTTACGTTACAAATTATGTCATCCTTTTAGATATAGTGTACTGTTGAAAAATTGAAAAATTCAGTTGAATTGGCCGTTAATTATTCAAATGGGTTTAATATCAAGCATACCTAATTTAGTCAGTCTAGGTTTACCATTATCACTGCAGTAACAATCCATCTGAATATCATACCTCACCATACTTATATAACCGATCTATTTCGTTAGTTTTGGTATCGCAGAAGACATTCACACATACCATGTTGTCTCAACTAATACAATCGGCATCAACTGCCATTAAAATAAACGAATCATCCTTGTTCAAATCTATCCTAACAGATTCCAAAAGAACTTTAATTCACGGTAGATTAAAGCCAATGCCTACACATAAAAAACCAAGGGCTAGAGAAGAAAGAGGCTTAAAATCCAAAAAAATCGTTCAATTAGTGAGAGAAGCCATTGAAAGAGACGAACCACATTTCACTCCAGGTTCCAAGCAACTCTTCTTCCCGTCTGCAAGAGTTTGTTTATTAAGACCAAATGCTAGACATACTCCATATCAGGCAAAATTCATAGTTCCAAAATCATTTAATAAAATGGATCTAAGAGATTATTTGTTCCACATCTACGGCCTCAGAGTTCTAAACATTACGTCGACTTTAACACCTGCCAAGTTTGAAAGAGCTTTACCAATGCCATATAGAACCAGATTCAGATCTCCGCAAATCAAGAAAATGACTGTTGACTTGATTGATCCATTTGTCTGGCCTGCTGAAACTGAAGATTTCAAAGAAGAATTGAAATTGGTTGAAGAATTGAAAACCTATAGAAGTAGTAAAGATCAAGCTATTGGATCTGATGTTAACAAACCGACAACTGCATTTTCAAGTTCTGTTGATCCGAAACCAAGAGCAATGAACTTTATTCCTAAGAAATTGAAAAGAGAAATGAGAAATGTTAAAAGAAGGGATATTGCTAACTATAAAAGATTAGAAGCTGAGAAACTGATTACTCAACACATTCCATTGCAATTATAAATTAAACTTAGTATAATTTGAGTTTAATGACAGAAAAGGTTAAAGGAAGTCTACACTATTGGTATTCTTGTATATATTTGTTACTCCGTTTGTTACTTTAATAATTTTTCTCTGATAATCTAAAATCACTTTTCACCGTTTACGGAACGATTTTTTTGTAGATAACAAATGAATGATGTAGTTCATGAGTAATATAAAGAAGAAAAAACACATTCACACTAAAATATTGGATAAGTAACTGGAGTGTATAAAATAATATCAATAAAAAACAAAAAAAAGCTAAAAACATAGACCATCAAAGGGAGGAAGGATAATAATCTACGAGAGAATAAAAATTAGATACTAGACTCAGCAAGCTGTAAAAAAAACTTCCATATCAAAGACAAAACCCAAACTTAACGATATAAATAACCTGTAAACCGTACCATAAACCCTGGTATAAACATATAACAACAAATTAAAAACATTCCAAGGAAAAGAAAAACAAGTAGTAGAAATAAAAAAATAAAAAAAATTAGTGTAACTAGAAAAATAACAATTAATCAAAAATGAGGTTTGTCGATACTTTTATCCTCAGAACCATCAACTAAACTACTTGAACTAGACTTTCTTCTCCATCCAAAAGACCAGCTTGACCGCCTATTAGTAGCAGTTGGAACAGAAGTATCTGTGTCTGTGCCCGTAGAAACACTCATTGTATTGTCAGAAGGGATAGTTACGATTGGCGTAGAAATTGGTAATTCCGGTTGAGTGGTGGCACCACGAATCTCTTCAACATAAGTATTGTTCAATTCTTCTCTATTAACCATATCATATTCAGCTTCTCTTGATTTCATTTCATAGGATGCTTCTAAAGAAGTTCCAAAAGATTTAAAGGGAGAAAGTAAGGAAGAAATCAACACTTTAGGAAAAAGTTCATTCGTCGTAGTTGTTGGGGTATCCTCACTCTCTACTTCTTCAATTTTGGCAGATTGATAAAAGCCGAATAATCCTGAAGTTTGCCAGAGGTTGTTAAACATCTCTTTCATAGATATATCTTTGGAATTCACCGATGTTGCTGCTGGTGAAGACAAATATGATGATTTTATATTATTATTTGAAGTTGATTTTAAAAATTGTAAACTATTAGGAGTATATTTTTGGATGGCATTATTCTTAAGATTGTTTAACATCTTGATTGAATCATCAAAGTTCAAATTCTTGTAATAGTTATCTAGTTTAATAAGCCAGTTTAGTAAATAATATTCGTATAATAAAGAAGAACCACTAATTTGTTTTCCTGGTGTGTCTGATGAAATTGTGGCAATTGGGAAAACTAACCATATTTTCAAGTATAGCAAGACCAAAGAATTGAAAGGGATAAAACTAACCAATGTCTTGATTACTACATTGGATTGAACAGTTAAACAAATCGACAAAACTATCCAATAAATCATCCATCTTCTGGCATTAGCCTGAGTAGTAGGATGGGCTGGTAACAAAGGTGGGATCTTAGAGGAAGAGGAAAGTATTGCGTTTGAAAGTTCTTGAACAGCTGTTGGTGAAGCAGTTGATAAAACTGGATAAGATTGAGTTAAGGGGTATACAAAAGTAACCAGTAAACCTATTAGTGAGAATAAAGTATCAAACATATTGTAGAGGTCAAAAATTAAACTGGTTTGATGTATAGATTAAAAGGAGGTAATTAAGTAAAGTATAGAATAGTATAGTGTAATTAGCGTGCGCTTATCTTTTAATCTTAATGTCGTTTGTGTTTTGTTTGCAAGAAGTAGACGGTTTATTGAATGAGATGAATGATTTTATAAGCAAATGAATATAATTTGGAGTGGCAGAAAGAATAGTAAACTGGAGAGAGATATATAAAGCAAGATTTTGAGAATATGTGATAATTATAATTGTACTCTGGGTAACCCTGCAAATGACCAGAAGTAAGTAAATTAATTGTCAATCCATTATTTCTTATCTGGATCTCATCTCTACTTTTGGGACTCAATAAGGACAGCCAGCAGACATTAATACTGACACAACGAATTGCGTAACATATTATGTAATATCAGCATGACGTAATCAATTACGTCCACGCCTGATGTAATCACTTTTGTCCACCACCGTTGCCACTTACTGTTACAGAAACTACGCTCCATTCTCCACTACTATAAGGGCATCCCCTTGTAATCTAGTTCTTCTTTTTGCTTCATTTCATATTATCTCAAATCCTATTATACCCTACATGAACAAAATTGTATGGCCAATTTCTACACAATTTGAGCCCCTCCCACCGATAGCGTTGCCACGAGACAGGGCATGCCGCTGCATAGAAGTAATTAACTTATCTCTGGTCTCAAAGACTTGCTCTGTTGGTGGATCCATGATAGGGTAAAGAATCAGATAGAGAATCAGATGAAGAAATTGATAACAAGAAGAAAGAGGTATGTATTATTCTCTTGGTAGCGGAGGATAGAATGTAGTTGTTGCAGTAGTAAGTAAGGCGTTTGCTGTAGTAAAGTATGGTAAAGGGGTGGTGGACAAAACTGATTATGTCATGAAGTTGGCACGATTGATTATGTCATTGTGTTATTACATAATATATTACGCAATTTGCTGTTTCCTTAGGGGAATGCCTACAGACAGAGCAGACTTTCCAACAGACAGAGCAAATTGCGTAATGCCCATACAAAAAGGTATACATTCATGACATAATCAAGATCAAATTTTTGCAAC